>MJUU01056156.1:62276-126932 GCA_002080025.1 Modiolus philippinarum
TTATATATATATATATATATATATATATATATATTTGAAAAGTAAATAAAATCCACACAAGTAATTAAATAGGAATAAAGAAATTGTGTTGAAAATGCTTTATACTCTTTACGGAAAATATTTAAATACACAAATAATACATAATTTCATTCTGAAAATCACCAACCGGTTTCACCCTTGCAGGGATATTCATGGTTAAAGTAACTAATGACGTTGCTAACTAACATAGTTAGCAACGTCGTTAGTTACTTTATGTATTATTTGTGTGTGATTTGTGTATTTAAATATTTTCCGTAAAGACTATAAAGCATTTTCAACACAATTTCTTTATTCATATATATAAATATATATATATATATATAAACTTCAAAATGAACAAAGTAAATAGCACACAAAATTACAGTTGATATTTCGAGACCTGTCCGTCTCTTCTTCAAAACACAATAAAAAAAGTAGAAACAATCAAACAAAACCTATTTACAAAGACTAAACTACGAATGTTTATACAAAATATCGAGAGCTACATGTTGGATGCTGTTTACAGATGTAACATGAGAAGGGAAAAAAGAATTTTGTCAGTATCCCTACACCGACTTTATATATATATATATATATGAAAATCTAGAAGTTTACTTCTCCGATGAAATATATCAATGTTGAAAGTCATTGATTCCTTTATATGTATTATAATTTACGCTATTTTTACTATATATACGTAAATCTATTCATTGCACTTTGAAAAAAAAATGCATTATCCTTTCAGTTCAAAATTCTGTAATAATCCACATAGCATAGAAGTAGAACAAACTCCGCATAATTCGGTCTACTCGATATGAATGTTATTCCTAGCTGACCGATATGTCATTTGACCTGATATGTGTTTTTATTTTGTTGAGAATAAGACAAAAATTGACAAAAATGGTCAAAACATCGATTAGACCCCTTCTTTTCTTGAACTTCATCGGAACCCTTTATTTCCGAAAGCTTGATCCATGGTTGTGACACCTCATTTAAACACTTTGATGTACATTTTAATTCCTTTTCGTTAAATGGAAAATGATCATTATATATAGTATATACGTGTTAAATATCTCTATGCCGCGTGATATTCCAAACATTTAAATTTAACATATTCTTGTTAACAAAATAATATAAAATGTGACAGTAAATATACACACGTAATACTTGTACAAATGTATACATGTATGCAACTTGTAATGAAATCTACAAAATGGACATCTGCAATTAAAAAATGCCCTTGGTGCATGAAATATCTGCACGGTTCTCGCCGGTTGATGGAGACAAACTTGCATAATTTATATGCTTGGAAAATGTTTGCCACGATATACCACCATCAGAAGCTTGAAAAAGGGTAAAAACAGAATTGCCTGTGAAATTAGTACTGTACTAAAGTGAGTCTCAATTGGGTATGAGAAGGAAATGGGATTGCCCTTTGTAAGCAAACGGAAAACGGGACCGTGGCAGAATGGTTGATGGGAAAGTATGTAAGACGCGACACATGAACCGCCGAAATTGTATCCACGGGGAAAAAACGGCCCTTTTAAAAGTTTTTAATCGTTCTGAAATCCTAATAAAACTGTCTGAAGAAATTCAAAACTTCTAAATCAGATCTGTGTAAAACACATTTCATACTTTCGGTAATCATAAACGAATTAATTTCTGATCATAGTACAAATAATGTCTTTTATTTTGCAAGCATTACATGAAGGAAATCAAAATAACTTCACAATGAAAAAGATATATTTTCATTTAAATGAAATATGCATTTTTGACAGATAATTGATTGACGTACAGATAAGCGCTCTCTTTTTTCGGTAGGTGAATATCAATTGAATTGCATATGATTGAGGTACGATTGATTGACAGATAACGCCCAGATCGTGCACATTGTTTGTTTAGGTCATTTTATCAAACGCACAGGTCTTTCGAATTTCGCTGTAACTTGTGACTTATACAGTCTTTATCTTCTGCATAAACTTCACGTTGAAGTGATGATATAACGAAGTCTTCTTCTGCTTCTTGAAGTGAAGTGTTGTCAGGTTCAAGCTTTGAACTCCCATTCAGACGTAAACAGGGATGAACGTTTCAGGAGTGCAATTCCATGCATAACGGCACTCCAGTCAGAGAAGTGCTGGAATCTCTCAGTATCTATGTAAGGATTATCTACCATCGCGAGTGTTTTGGCAGTAGAAATCTCTGGAGAAACATGAGGACTAATCTCACTATCATGTAATGTTTCTAGTTCTCATCTCGCCAAGGTTCCCATTTTGATGCAATGTCATCTGGGACTGGTTCGTCCCAATCAACTGTTGTTGTAGTCAGTTTTCTAAGAATCAACTTCCCTTGGATGATCACTGGGGCTAAGAATCCAAGTGGATAATATATGCTTTTTATCGTAGATGATACACATCGTCTTGTTATAGGTTTCGTGTCCAGCGATATCTGGAATAGGAACATCTCTGTGTTGACATTCCACATTAGTCCAAGGCTACGCTGGAGTGGTTAATTGTTGGCTTCAAGGTCTAAATCTTTCCAGTTTGTAGCACTATGAACAAAAAAAAAAACAAAAAACAAAAAACAAAAAAAAAAAAAAAAAAAAAAANACTGTCCATACCAGTGACAGTCTTTTTCTAACTGTCATTAACTGGAAACGTCCTATAAACAACTGTGAAGACTAGAAAAGTACTGTTATTGATTGGGACAGTCCTATAACGTAGTTTATAGACACACCCATGGCTGTGACAAACTGTTAGACACTGTAACAGTAAATGACAGTCAGTTACAGTATTTAACTGTATTGTAAATAACTGTCCCGGCTTGTGACAGTACTTTTTTAACCGTTAAAGACTGTCATGCTTGTGAAATAGTGTCCGCTAAGAAATACTGTTCGCCTTTACAATTGTTACCAATTTGATAAAGTCCGAGGACAGAATAAAACGCATGTTGATCATGCAATATTGTCCTCTCGGACATATATCAAAAGATAGAAAATGTCTCAATGAATATAGGAACTTAAAATTCTTTGTTCCTTCAAAATACGGTTTTTACTTAATTTTCAAATTCTGTTGGTACGTACCGTTCAAAGTAGATCGGTCAAAAGTGATAAGTTGGAATAACAGCTTAACTAACAGCCGGTCAGTGTGTTTTATCAGATGGTATAATTACTCAAATCATATCAGGTCAATATCTAACAATTCAAATCAAACTGTCTGATCACGTATTTAAAATAAAAGTATTTATTAAATACCGAAATTCTTAAACTATATGGTTAATATTCATTCTTGGAAATAAAGCTTTCTAAAAAGGTATAAAAATGTTAGTTTTAAAACGATTGAGGTCTCATCCCAAAAATTCACAAATTTAATTCAATAATATATGCATCTGAAAGTAGAATTAAAACGATGTCTCATCCGAAGAATTCACATAATGTAATGTTAATTCTTATTTTAAACTGAATTTTGCAATGTATGTTTCATCTTTAAAAAATCAAATATTTCGGCAATATACGTCTTATCCGAAGAATTCAAGTATTTCCGCAATTTATGTTTCATCCAAAGATTTCAAATATTTTAGCAAAATATGTTTCATCCAAAAAATTCAAATATTTCGGCAGTACCGATATATGTTTCATTCAAATAATTCAAATATTTTGGCAATGTATATATTATCCGAAGAATTAAAGTATTTCGAGTCTAAACATGTAAATAAAGTCTAACATGAGTTGGATATGACGCAAAGTTTCAGAACTCCGCTGATATATCCACACTTAATTTTGCGAAAAGGTAATATTTTCTTCTCGTATTTACATGTAATTCGTCTCTGTCCTGAAATAAATTTCTGAAAAGAGTCAAAATAAGGAAACAAAGTCTGAAAGTTGAATTTGAAGCAAGTTTCCTTATTCATAATTCCCCAAGGGGTCTGCATGTTATAGGGAATATGAATTGTTTGGTCAATATAAAACATAATATATTTCACAGTATGGACGTATATTGTTCACAGCAAGCTTGCCACTCAAAGACAGAAGTGCAATGACAAAAAACTTCCTGAGATTCACAAGGACAGTCAATGCTCAACTCCCAACTATATTCAGTATAAAAAGAGGTTTTCCCAATTTTACGTGAATTTTTTCATTCAGCGTATCAGTTTTGCGAATGCATTAAATCTTCTCCAAAAAATCTTAAACAAATCATTTCTTATGTATACTATCATGATAAAATGAATTCTAATGCATTTTCATTCATTTAGATGAAAGATCCATCCATCGAATTTGCCAATTGAATAAAATTTTGACACGGACTTTGTAAAAAATTGTAGGTTTTTGTTATAATTCGTTTTATAGGACCAACGGAACCAAACTAAACTGACTGCCATTTGGAAGGGCAGATGTTCATACACTGGCAACGAAAAATTGGTTTTGTTACGCGATGTCCTTCGAGTAGCATTATCTTAAAAAAACTCTGTAAAATGGCTTATATCAACATAAAATGCTATTTACTGCTATGTTTGACTGCTAAGATGTCAGAAAACATGCAAGTGTGTTATTTATTATAAAATTGGGTACTAAGTTAATGAGGGGGGTAGGGTTGTTAACGTATTTTGGGTATAATCAGCTGGTTGCTTTTTGTGAAATAAATCATTTGTTAACTGTTTTGGACCATTTAGTGTTCTCTGTTCTGTTGCATCCCGTAAATAAAAAGCACTATTTGCTGTTATCAATAAAATTCGTGTTCCGTATTTGTAAATTTACTGTCCACTGTTTTGGGGAAATTTAAAGATTTTTGCCTGTAAATGAACCCCCTCGTGCCCCGTTTTAAATCCCGCAATTTCTCATTTACCAAAAATCGTTATGATAACTAGAAAAGAATAGTTTTAAATCAGACACATTCAAATATATAATTTTTCTGACTAAAACTTGATAAAATGATGATGCAAATCCTGGTTCCCGTTCGGGCTAAAGATTAAAGGTGCCATCTTTAGTTCAATATTCAACACTATCTGCCAAGTGCGATTCGACGAGATCATTATTATAGTCAAGCAATATATTTGGTTGTTTAAAGAATCATTACATTATTGATTTTATTGCAGTTATTATTTTTTTGGGGGGTCGCATCTATTGTTTAGACTATAATAATGATATCATCGATTCGCATTTGGCCGATAGTCTTAAACCTTTGGAAATTTTACGTTTAATCTCCAGACTTAACGAATTTTTGGTATTAACAAAATATATGTGCATATTATTGATATAATGCATGCAAAGCAACCACTATTTCGTTTTAATTAAATATTTTCACACATTTGTAGAAAAATCTTGTAAATATTGTGGTATTGGATATTTTTAGGGCATATGTGCGATCTGTTCTATGCAGTTTAAACATTTATTGAAATTATGGATTTTCTTTGTTTGGTTTCTAGTGCTGCTGATGAGGAACAAATTTCCGAAATGGCCATACAGCTCACTAAAATTACTGCAGTTAGAGTTCACATATGTGTTATGGTCTCATGTTCATTTACTCCATATCTTTTCGTAAAATATTGAATGATTTGCCGATTTTATATTGTTTATTGATGAAGAATCAACAAACGTATGACAGAGAGTTTAACGTAAAATTGGGTACTAATTAACACAGACTGGAGCCCACAATTAGATGACTGGAGCCCGGAGGCCTCGTGTTGTAGCTCGGAGCGCCAGGCTTGACAAGGTTGGAGACAAGGACCCCTTTTATTCCCCGATAAAATTTCCATAGGTTTAACATTGAACATGGACCTTTACCTTTATCCCAAGTTCCACTGAATAATAGGGCTTATCCGACGTACTGGAAAATGTCTCCACCGTTTATACTAATAAGCACGGTCTTGAATATTCCGTACACCTCTGTATACACTTGTTAATGTGCAGGACGTCGTTCCATGGCTGCAACAACCTTTTATAGGATGGATAACAACAAGCAGAATATTCATGTTGTTTTAATTGAAAATATATAGTTAATGCTGTTTTACAAGTACCCCAATAAAATTTAGAAAACAAAACTATTATCTTTTGAATAGATTTATTCCCGTTCATTTACCTAGTTCAATAAAATCTAAACAAATCCTTGCTCAGTCTAATGTCATGTGTATCAGAACAGTGAAAAATGCAAATAGCAGTTTTGACGAACACCCGAATTTAAACTTAAATATTGTTTCAATTGTTTCAATGTTTCAATGTTTTAATTATTACAGCTTTGAAATAAAAATTAACATATTATAACACTGATTGCCAAACAGAATAATAACAGACCACGCCCTCTTTCGGATGTCTCCATATTGGAAAAAATATGAGATTTGCGAGTTTTCAATTGAAATTGGAAGTAATTTAATCGATTTATTTAGTGTTAGAAAATACATTATTTTGTAAATAAATTACATATCGATATGAGAAAATTTCCAGTTAAGAAAAATATGATTTAACGGGAGAATATCATTGGCATCGATTGGGGAGCGGGTAAGCAGTAACAAAGATTTTATCCTTTAATTTGAGATGAATTTATTCATTAACGTTATATTCATATTTTTAAATTTATCCTAATATTTACAAACATATCTATATATTTATTTATTCATTTATATAATTAATGTCAGTTTTTTGGGGTTTTTTTTGAAATTGTGGTCCAAATTTCAAGATAAAAGTCTGTGATTAATATGAAATTGAGACGAAAGTCAAAATTTTGGGATGAAATTTCACAAAACTCCAAGCAAATCTGATTGTTAATTCCATTCCTTTTGGAAGTCAGACTCTGTTATTTGCATATTGCGTACAATTTATACCAAGTAGTGCCTGCGGGCGAATTACTCAGTTAAAGTCGATACAATACTGCATTATAATTTCACGAGGTTCACCGATATTTCGATTTAAATAAAAATATTTTAAGCTGGAAAGAATAGAATTATCATTTTCTTTAACTGTGAATACAATTCCTATACATGTTTTATTTTTGCTTTTATTTCACTTCTAACAGCTAATTATTTCTATAAACACTTTAAATTCGAAATTCTCAAATTTCTTTGTTTTTTTTTTAATTTGTAATTATTATAAAATTTTGACATTTAAAACACGGATCCAATGGAATTCACCATCCCGCTTTTCCCGATTGGTGTCGCTGCTGTACTATCAGGTAACTCGCGGGAAATGTTGTATTTCACGCATGTTCAAAACTTGTTCATTGTGCGTGTATTTTCCCGGTATCACGACGTCACAGAACAAAACCTGATAGTGCAGTGGTGACACCACACGGGACAAAATATGAAAGGTGAATTCCATTACCCTGCATTTACCCATATGTAAGCTGTATAAGGACTCTAGGCGCAAATCTGATGGTAGCTATACATTCGTTTAAATTTTTGCAACAAAAATCACAAAACGTCCTTCCTACAAATTGAACGGGAAATAGTCGCAATATCCTGTTGATGCACAGTAAAACATATAAAATATTCGTACACATTAATAAATTTACCTGGCCAACATATTCCTGTAAAGGAGTAGGGGCGATAAGGGCCTTATTTGGCCTGAAAAATAAATTTGATTGAATTCACAGAATTTTCTCATTAAAATATTCTGTTGGTATGACTTTTCAGCGAACAGTAACAGTTCTCAAATATTGTTGTATAATTACTGAGTTTTTGAGCGTAAAAGAAGGGACATAATAAAGATTTTGTGGAAAAATGACAAATTTTACCAATTTTGACTACCTTTTTCTGTGTAGGAAATATAGAGCACATGCAAGAACCACAGAAATATTTATATGAGAGGTTCAATTCATTTGTACCAATAAGTTGGTAAATTATCTAATTGGTTCTTGAATGTGCTCGATATTTCCGGTGAGTAAAACTGTACGAAAATCTGTCAAATTCGATGTATTTCTATGAAAATTCTCAAAAGTACCCTTTCCATGACGTCAGAACTGTACCTAATGTGACGTCATTGGTTCTAACTTTTGAATTTTTGTCTATTAATGGGATCTCAACTTTGAAACAAACATGAAATAAGATCTTGAGGTGCAACTTAGAAGTTCACTGGAATCTTGGGCCAAATCAACCCCTTATCGCACCTTGTCCTTTGTTCCAGCTATTTTAATGGTCCTTTGCACTGTTATATATTTATTTGAAACTTGCATTCATATTGAATCAGGCAAATACAACAATATTACACAATATCATTTAAATGTGTCTGAAACTGATATATTTTAGCTTTAAATAACACAGAGTTGAACTGTAATATAATTTAGACTCTTCTGACCGGTCACAGTAGACCCTACTTTGATTCTAATGATTTTCGTCTGTAAATCTCATTGATTTTACTGTCTAAGAAGAAATGGCATTCATTCTCGATTTTATTACATTTTTGACACAATCTTTTTCCTCTCGGTAATTTTTTGTAACGACATAGTTACTTATACGAAATTTTGATAAAATTGTGAAGTAAGAAATTGTGAAATTACGGATGTTTTGTGTTGCTTAATTTATTCACTCAAAAAGAGGTAAATTTTGTACATTTGATCCAAAGAATCAGTGCCATATTATACCCTCTTTGAAAAAGTCAATGATTGGGACTGTAGAGTTATTATTTTTGTTATAGAAAAAGATAGTGTATGATAGAAAACCATGCTATCTAAATTCTTATGCCACATTGTATGAAAATAAAGCAAAAAATAACAATGCCCTAAAACCGACTGTTACAGTTCATGACAGTGCAAGTCAGTAGTGTAAATTCCACAAACGTCTATCATTAACTGTAACAGTTAATGATAGGCCAAATAAATACTGTCACACTCGGGGACAGTCTATCACAATCATGTCAGTTTTAATGGGTAAAAAAGCACTGTCACAAGCGGGACAGTTATTTACAATACAGGTAAAACACTGTCATTGTCTAACATACACTGTTACAGTGCTGTACAGTTATTTGCAATCAAACGTATGTCTATAAACTACTGTTAAGGATTGTCCTAATCCTTAACAGTACTTCATGGGTCTTTGGCAGTTGTTAATAGGACGCATACAGATTATGACAGTAAGAAAAAGAGTGTAGCTAAATCACTTTTTGGAAATGCAGACATAACTTCAGCACTGTTGGATGCAAACTTGTGCAAACGAAGATTTCCGTACTTCTTCAATGCTGCTTGTGGGTCTTTGACGACTTTGATGGCCTCTTCTGCTGTTGGGTATGATGTTAATCCATCATCAACATAAAAGTCTTTAGTCACAAAATTTGTAAAGTCTTAGCCGTTCTCTGGCTCTGCGGCCTGTACTGTCTTGCGTAGCCCCAACGTTGCCACTGCTGGGTATGGGATGTTGCCGAAGACATGAACTCTCATTCGGTAATCTATCAATCCCTTATCAATATCATTGTCTTTATACCACAGAAATCTTAGGCAGTTTCTGTGATCTTCTCTCACTACGAAGCAGTGAAACATGTGCTGAACATCGGCAGCAACAGCAACCATCTCTATCCTGAAAAGTATCAGGACTCCCATTAAGCTGTTTGATAGGTCTGGACCACAAAACACTGTTGAGAGATACTCCGTCGAACTTTGCGGATGAATCGGATCTGTTCAGGTTTCTTTGGATGGTATACTCCAAACAACGGTAAATGACAACGTTCTTCTTGTTCTTTCAAAGGCGGACCAACTTCCGCACGGTTGTTGTCTAATATCTTTGACATAAATTCTATAAAATGTTCTCTTTTGAGAGCGCTCCTCCTCAGACTGTTTTCGAGGAATTCCGCTCTTTTAACAGCTTGTTGTCTGTTGTTTGGAAGTCTTGGTGTCCGAAATGGCATCGGAGATACCCAACTGCCTGTGGAGTCTCTTGCAAACTGGTTATCCATTTGTTTCATGAATTTTTTTTTTCATACGACATTCCTGGTTTGTCGTCATCTGTCGTCTTTAAAAAGACATCATATTCTGGTATGTCTACTGTTTTAGTGGCAGTTTTGAAACAAGCGGGATCTGGTTCCCGTACACAAACTTTACTCTGATATGGTCTTAGTATCGTAGGCTGGCCAGATGGTAAGACAAATGTTTTCTTCACAGATAAGTCTGGAGTTGCATGTTGATAGCCCAGACAGATTTCTCCGATGACTACCCAGCCCAGTCTTAATTTCTGGGCAAAGGGTGATCCAGGTGGTCCATATCTATAATCTAGGACATGATGGATTTAGGGAAGGTATCTACCTATGAGCAGCATTATCTTCCTGCAATCTTCAATTTGCGGGATTCTTCCAGCGATATCTTTCATATGTGGAAAGTGTACGGCAGAATCTGGTGACGGGATTTCGTCTCTGCTGCTTGGAATGTAGTCACATTCTACCAAAACTGGCAATTCTATCTCTTCTTGTAATGATTGGACTATAAATCCTTTGGCTCTCCTGCCACTGGTGGCAATACGACCTGAACAAGTAGTCAGGGTATAATTTTCTGGTTTGTCTTCAATGTTGAAGAATTGAAAAAAACTCTGGTGATGCCGGGGACCTGTTACTTTGGTCACCAAGAACTGCATACATTTCAATGATTTTGTCTGAGTTGTCCCTATGGTGTACTCTGACAGGAAGATTTTGGCACATGATTTGCATGTGTTGTTTCCACAGATATCTGCGCAAGACGAGTTTACTGTTCTGTCATTACTGGTGGCATCTTTTGCCTCCCCGCAATTCTGTTGTTCTGTCTTCCCGTCGTGATGTTGTACGGGGCCAACTGAAGATGCCTGCCTAGCTATACGTAAGGCAGTGGTGTGTTGTTTGCTTCCTCAGTCTCTGCAGGAAAATTTCGCCTTGCAGTCTCTGCTCCTGTAAGTTGTAGAGGTGCAACACCTTAAACATAGGTTGTTCTGTTTGAGGATCTCTTTCCGCTCCTAAATTGATTTTGATCGGAATCCTCTATATTCGTCTAATGAATGCTTTGTATTATGTATTACGCACCTGTCTGGTGCTTCGTTCTCTCTTCACTGGGGCAGGGTGCACCCAATGTCTTGCCTGGGCTTGTTTGGATATGATCTGTCGACATCAGTCTTGTGAGATGCTACCTGGGTTTTGGCCACGGATGGTTTTCCTCCAGAATACCTTGGAGTTGTTTGCTGTTCTTGTTCATAACAGAATCCGGGATCATTTTTGATTTTGCTCATTTCCCGAATATATCTGGAGAATTCGGTGAATGGTGGAAACGGTACATTTTTGGACGACGTATAACTTGCGGCTCTCGTTGTCCACTTTTCTTGGAGTCCATAAGGGAGCTTACTGACAATTGGCCTGATCTCAGATGACGAATACTGTCCTTGTTTGTTAGTCTTGGGAAGTTCTCCAATCTGTTCATTATTGAAGCTTCTACCATTTCAGGGGATCCAAACCTGGTATCTAAGCGATCCCACAGCAATCTGAGACATTCATTGGGTTCTCACATGACCTCCTTATACTTCAGCCTGTTTTGAAGACTCAACTCCAAGCCATTTTACTAGGAGGTTTAACTGTTGTGAATCAGACACTTTGGCTTCATCAACAACTGACTTGAAGCTATTTTTCAATACAAAGTAGGATTCAGCACGGTCGTTGAAATTAGTAAGACCAGATAACAGTATTTCTTTATGGAGAAGGAATCTAGTTATATCTGAAGTCTGGTTCACAGTCCAGTCATCGTTCGGGTTTACTGCATGTGGACTTGGTATTGGTGTGTCAAGTGATAAGTGCTGACGGAATGGTTCAAATTCTGGTGCATCTCTGTTAAGCTAAAATGTAACAGACTGAGATTATTTACGAGCTGGTCCAGCATACGCTGGAGTAGATGTGACTTTCGGTGGTCTGGAGGTCCCATATACTACTGTTGGAGTTGATGTAACTTCCTGTGGTCTGGTAGACCTATATACCACTGTTGGAGTTGACGTAACTTCCGGTGGTCTGGAGGCCCCATATACTACTGACGGGATATTTTGTACCTCCTCATTTGTAACATTGAAAGAGTGTTCTTCAACACTGTTGGACGCGTTGAAGCGGGTCTGCTTCATCAATAGGCAACTGACTTTGCTGGTCTTTACTATAAAATCTTGTTTGACTACTATCGTCATCCAGGATCTTGGCTTCAGTTTCTGCCATGACATCTTCTTTTCTTGCCTCTAGCAATGTTTGGTCGGATACAACTCGGCTCTCTTCCGCGCTGCTGTAGCTTCCATCTCTGATTTTTGTAGAGCTGTTGCTGCTTCCTTCTCTGACTTTTGTAGAGCTGTTGTTGCTATCATTTCAGCCTTTTGGCGAGCTGGAATTGCTTCCATTTCAGCCTTTTGACGAGTTGATGTCTCTTCTAACAGGGCTTCATGTTTTGACACAGTGGCCTGTTTCTCTGCAAAAGCTAGACTTGCTTTCAGAGCTTCCGCCTTTGCCTTCTTTCGTTTTAACAGACTGGAAGCGTCTGTACGTGTAGACGTCCCACCTTGTGATTTGTATTTACTATTGTGGGACGATGAGCTGCTACTAGGTGCCTTTGGTGTTTTCTTAGGCGTCAGAGCTTGACTTGTTTCCTGTAGATTACACAAAGCGGCATCTATCTTTTGTTGCCGGAAGCCTGATAATGTTGAACAGGCTTCCAGTTCATGTTTGCTGTCTTCAGTCCTGCTGGATTTCAGGAAGTCCTTACAGGCCCTGAGTTGCTTCTGGTACCTGGTGTTTGCTTGTGCAATTTTTTGACACAGGTCTGACTGGTCCCCTAAGTTAGCGGGAGGATCGTCTGCTTCTTGGAGCAGGGCGTTGAGCATTGTCCATTAATACTCTATATCTTGACAATACTTGTCACATGTCTGTGAATACTGTTCTTGCCCTTTCTCTGTAAGTGTCCGGACCCTTGTGTCTTGAACTGCTGTAATGGCTTCCTCGGGCATTTCTGTCTGATTAACACTCATTGTGATGAACGTTGTCTAATCCAGTTGTAGCTGTGTCGCCTGGAACAGGAACGGTGTTACCGTAGTTGAGTGACTGTGTTGTCTTCTGCCCGGAACAGGAAGAAACGGTGTCCTGTAATTGTGTTGCCTGCCGTAGTAACGGTGATACAAGTAGTCCAAATGAGGTCTGGAACTCAGGTTGGTTTAAGTGTTTTTACTGTACTGAGCCAGACTCGGAAAGTATAACCTAGTTCGTGGGTCCAATTCAAAATAACAACCCAGTGTGGATGTAGTATTTCAATTAGCCGGTGAACAATTGGGTAAAAACCTGAAAATCACAATATTAACAATCATTAGTTATGTGTCCAAAATAATGAGAATTTTAAAGTCAACTTATGCTACCGTATTTATGAGTAAAATGTCAACATATTTAAATACATTATGACTTGCATAAATAAACACAAAAATGACGTGTGTCTGTGTAATTTTATACATAAGTTTCCGGTATAGTCACGGATAAATACAGTTGAGATGGCTGTAACATGCAGAATATATTTCCATAATTTTATCCGGATGTATTTAAGTGACACTAATTGCTTGCCATACATAACGGTTGTTTATCTTCCTCTTCTAGACGGAAATATCATATAAAAACTTTGAAATACTGTGATGAAACTTGTAAATAAAATTATAATCAACATTTGTACGTTTCAGTGTGAGATGATCATTCCGTTAAAATCGATATTTATAGCAAATTATGCAATCAACGTGCACAGCTGATATTTACAAAAAACTGTTGTGTAGTTACGTTAAATAGATCCATCTTCATCCAAATATAATGAAAGTATAATGTAAAACTTACACTGTTATGGAACTACGTTCCAAATTCCAAACGATATCTGGACTTTCATCTACGTTCTGATTACGATTGAGAGAAAGGTGATATCGGGAAACGAACTACTAAATGTTTTATACACACTGTGCATTCGGAATTTCTCCATGTTTTTTCGTGATAAAACACTAATTGTGACAACACAATTACAGTGTCTTTCGTTTTTACCTTTTCATTTCGAATAACGTATGATGTTCCTTCAGTGGTATTTAGACGACTTGGATTTCATCAAATCTGCAAAACTCCTTCTCACAAATCCTTTCACTTAAACCTTCCGTCAACCTTATGAATCCATGCTGTACATTTGTTTATGTGTCTCCATTTTTTTTCTGTGGCGATTGTCTTTGTTCTTTATTATTGGTGTTTTGATAACTAAATACCGAAGTTACTGTGAATTCATTTTCTGCATATGCGCATTTCGACAACTTATGTCTCTTCAGTGCAGATAAAATCTTAACCTTTGGAAGACCATAAACTCAAAGATATTTAAAAACTGATAGAGAACAAATAACCAATATGATCTAAATGAAAAGCCAAAATAAGCCAAGGACAGAGCTTTGCATGAGGGAGATACTCCTTGAATGTTGCTTTAGTCTTTAGATTATTCTTTTTTGACTGATTATGCAACTTTCTTTATACATCGTAACTTATATCTAAAAGACTAAGTTATTAACACTATGACACGCCATAGTCACAAAAAATTCGAAAAGTTTTGTATTTTGCGCAAAACTGCAGTTCCTGAAGAACGATCAAAATATCCTGTTTTTCGTACCAAAAATATGATTTTCACACAAAAAGTAGACATATGAGTTTTAATCAAATTAAAATTGCGTTTTCAAAGCAGTTTTCTGTAATTCAAAAACGCAAATTTTAGTTGAAACGAGAATCTGAAATTAAAGAAAGAAGCACTTTAAATCAAAAATGGAGATTGCGTGTTTTAGAATTTAACGGTTAAGCCGATGGTGCCATACTTATCAGCAAATGTCCTTATCAATCTCAAATCTTGAATAGAGATTTTTAATATTCATCGTCGAAACAGAACCGAATCCGAAACCGTGACTGATATCGAAACCATATTATACAGACCGAATTGTATTTTATTGCATGTATAATCAATGTCTGATTGGCTCCAACGTTAAGCTTTCTCTTTTTAAATCTTTACTGAACATTTATTTATAAATAAAATATTATAGAAGTGATTAGACTTTAGGCATTTTATAGTAAATATGTAGTCGTTCTACAATTGATTTTCAAACTTTTGATTTGGTGTAGGCATGAACAAAATTCTGCATACATAATTTATTGTTGGCAAATACTTTTTATATTTATATAAAATGCTAGGTTTCGTCATGTATTTTGTAAAGATTTTGTACTTACTCCGTATCCTTTTATCGTTTATTCCACATGTAACTTGTTTAATTGTTAAAGCTCTTGCTGAAGGCATTATAATAACTCAATATTAATTAAGAAATAATTCATGGCAGGTATATGGTTATTGGAAATTTAACCATGGGCTGGGCCTTTATATTCGAATTTAACCCAGAGCGTAACCATATACCTGCCATGAATTATTTCGATTCTTAAATGACAGAAAATGGAATTTTCCATTCTGAAGCGACCTAAGAGAAGGTGGATTTTCCGCCTCCATTGCAGTCTTTATCTATGACGTCACAATACACAATCTGACGTTTTCAAACAAATACAAGTTCAAAAATAAAAAAAAATCAAAGCAAAACAATACACATTTACGTGTCTGAATGACATAATTTAGTTAAAACTGTTCTTAACCTTTATTTCCTTCATAAACTAAGACGAACAAAAATTAAAAACATTGTTGTTTTTCGTCCCGTTTACTCATATTTCGATACCACTTGCGCATTTGCGAAATATATGGTTATCGAGTATTATACTGGTTGACGAATAACTAGAGCCATGTTACAATGAGGAATAACGTTACAAAATTCGTTTTCAATCTTCGACCTTCAAAAGACTAATTTTTCATTAAACATCTTTCAGTTATAATTGCAAATAAGACTGCTTTCTGACTTTTTCGTATCGGTATGTCTGTTGATCTGAATATTTTGCGTGCTCTGCTTGCATTTATTTTGTCTCTTTAGACTAAAAGGTACGTACATGATATAAATATAGTCTCTAACATTGTTTCCAGTGTATTACGTATATTTCTCACATCGAGATAGTTAAATTTTCACATTTTAAAGTTCGAGGTTTATCCGAGAACTTTAAAATGTGACAATTTAACTATCGAGATGTGAGAAATTATCGTAATAAAATGGAAAACAATGTTAGAGATTTTTTCTCTAATTTCTACTCAATTTATTTGAAATAAAGCGATCTCCGTAGTCCCCAGTCTCAAGTATGCCGCCATTTTGTTGCTATCATCGTTGCTATATGTATCATTGCGCCATTCATTGAAAGGGGTGTTGAATATAATATTTTTGATAAAAATGTCATATTATCAATAAATTGAGTTATCTTAGTCATAAAAATGCAAAAACCGTTTAGTAAGACAATGATGCAGGTGTTAATTTCATCAACATCCGGTTGCACTATTTCTAGAAACTGACACAAGACATTTACATGATTGACCAATCGCCAACTGAGATTTAATAATACCCATGTTGATTATCATTTTGATAACCCACTAGTCAGGAGGTGTTTATAGTTGCTAGAAATTAGAGAAAGATCAATAATTCCTTCAAAATATTCAATTAAAATTAAATCCATAAATTTGAGCATTATAATGCTAGTCTTGATGGACATCAAAAACGAAATGCGAAAAGGGTAAGATTTTAAGTCTTTGGTTTAAACTCAATCTTTAATTATGACCTAAACAATGTTTTCGTTTGAAAATATAATTTCATGTATCTTTCAAAAGAGTTTTATATAATGATTAACAAATTAGATGAATTCTAGCATAAATTAACCACAATCTAATATTCTTACTATGCTAAGATTCATGACATACAGTAACATATAAAAGTCAATCTAAGAATACCATTAAGCATAGTTTTCAAAAATTGAAGTGTTTTATATATTTAAAAGATAAGTTTAAAAAACATTTTTATATCTTGCTGTATTCTTGGATTTTGAAACCATTGGACCGATGCCACTGCTGGTGGACTAGAATTCCCTGAGGGTATTCACCAGTCCAATAGTCAGAATTGTCTGACATGAAAACTTACCTGGCGATTTATAGAATTTTACTGTTTTATCAACATTCTAACCCCTTGAATAACTACGATTTCATTCCGTGCATGGCACTCGATGGGTGTCCTTAGTACTTGATTTGGCTTTCTATTTCGATATCTTTGGTGATGGGTACTTCTTTTTTGACCATTTTTGGATTATGGCTTTCCATATAGTTTGATTTTAATGCTGCTGATAACAGGTTACTGCTTGAAACACGTGTACAGCATAACTAAATTGACTGTTTATAAAGCTTCTTGGGTATTTTTGTATTTTCAAACCGTTTTAATGCTGAAATTCTTGAAATTTGTATTTCACAATATATAAAATGATATATACTCATAATGAACCAGTTAATATCTAATATAAAGCATATTATTGAGTTTATCTACAACGTCGCGAGTATTTTCGTCGTGTACATAATGAAACTGAATGGCACTCTTTTTTTTTTCAATCAAATGGCGTTACATTGCTCCTAGATACAAATACAGCGTAGTAGTTTTGTTGGGAAAACCTCGGGGGACATTGTGCAAGAAAAACGATGAAAGTCATTGGTCTCGTGCCACTGATTTTTTCCTATTTGCCTTTGTTAAGTTGGTCTTTTTCCGCCATTTTTTCCGCAAATCATGGCACATTTAATGTTGTTACCACAGGTATGTACTTGAGATTAATGAACTACTACTCCCCTTTTTATCATGTTTGAAATTCTTTTAAGGTAGATCGCCACTAATGCAAGGCGCATTCGATTGGCGCATTTGCGAAACACAAGTCGGATACAGCATTGACATGATTTTCAATGATAAATAAAAGGATATGTAGTAAATGCACAAATACATGGTAAAAACACAAGCAAAGGAACAACGCTTTTATTGTTGTTCTTCATCTTGAAGTTACCATGAAGCCTTCAACAATGAGCTTTGCTCATACCTCATAGCAAGTTCAAGACGGCCCCTAGCACCGGTTTAAGCGGAATTCTTTGCTAATTGTCGAGCAACGCTACATCCATGTCTTCATTGGTCATGGGTGCGGAATTGTCAACAAACAGGAATTAAACTGGCAAAGTGCTCTTACACTCAATGTCATCCTTTGCCCGACAAAAGCACCACTGTCTTAAGGTTGTGGACGATTACAACATATAGACAAACACAGGGCACTCCTCAAGTCGAATGTAAGAAAACTTGGTGTTATAAAATAATGAGATGTGGGCACATAAAACAGGTGGTCAGGATTACATTTCGAAATTACAAAAATAAATGCCAAAATTTGAAAGTATGAATAATATATCCATATGAGAAATTCTCTCGCGCACAAGTACACCTTAACTGAAAAATATAGAGAGCATACATCTCTCGCACGGGGGATCTTTTTACGGACTCCACACTACAGGAGAGACAAACTCCAGTTGTAAATGATAAATAAAAGGATATGGAGTAAATGCACATGAGACAAAGTCTCTTCAAATAATTGGTAAAAAACATGCAAAGGAACAACGCTTTATCAAGCCGGAATATTCTTTATTTGGCCTTTTAATTGTGACGTCATAAAAGATTGACACACACTTTCCCTCGAATTAGCTCCCTTTTCCCGTAAATATTGTCTATTTCATAAATTGTATAAAATATCTCTTTTAAGTTAAGCGCAAAATGCAGACTAAAGGTTCTCCTGTAAGACCCTTTTTATGATAAAATTCATGAAGTAAGTTAGAACCGAACCGTCAGTCTAAAACGAAAAACCAAGGACAATTGCAACGTCGGAAAAACAAAGAAACAAATTAAAGACATAACATGAGCACGCCGCAGTAGAAAATGAAGATACACACATATACAAAAATGAACAACACGGACCCAATAAAAAATCATGGGTGAGATCAAATGCACCGGCAGATAAAGCGTCTCCAGTAGTAAAGTCAAATCGGGTAGAGGAAAAACAAAAACGAAATATTTTGTAGTGTTGACCTCAAGTTATGGGTAACATGAAATTTGTATATCATAACATATAAAACTTCCAATATCTAAATTTTTGTGAATGTTGTTGAAAACTAAGGAGTGTGTCCCTCATGCAAAGCTCTGTCCCTATCTGAATTTGGTTTTCCATTTAGTTCATATTTGGTTATTTGTTGTCTATCAGTTTTTAAACATTTTTAATGTTCTTCCATGTGTTTAGATTGCCATATGCAGGAACTAAATTTACAGTAACTTCGGTATTTTGTTATTTGTATCAAAAAATATTATGAAATAAATTAAAAAAAAAAAAAATTAATTCTTCTTGGTCATTTGTAAAAAGTGTGTTATAACAAAAACTAAAATGTTCCTTTTCAAACCTCATTTATCCAGTAATGTTGTATTATTATTTCCATTCATTGTGGCTGTCTCACGGCCTTGTTTTGTCTTTGTTTTTCTCTGTTGCTTTTTTTTGTAATGTCCTTGGACTTAGATTCTTGTGATCATTACTTCCAATGTTGCTTCGGTATTCTACTGTCGTTGTTTTATGCTCAAATTCATAAAATTTGTATATTCCGACATATGAAATTCCCCGATAATGCTATAAAGAAACAAAATTTTCAAAAAAAAAAAAAAAAAAAAAAAAAAAAATGCACCGTTTTGGTCGGTTTGAAAAATTGAGTTTAAAACGCAATCAAAAATCTTGCTTTCACGGCTCGATTATAAAAAAATCATTATCATCGCCTCGCTCAACGAAGTTGGGGAGGGGATGTAGCGTTTGACCCATTCGTCCGTTCGTCCGTTCGAACTTAAGACCATATATTTTTTAAATAACAAGTCGTAGATGGACAATGTTTTGTTCATAGAGGCATCTCGAGGAAAACTTGAGTTTGATATATAGAAGAGGTGGATTTGACCTACATTTCATGCATGAGTGACTTAGGTTAAAGTTTTTGTAAGAGTCCAGATCTGGGATACTACAACTTGTAGAGGAATAATATTTTGTATGTAGATGCGTCGTGTAAAGTTACGAAAGTCCAGATGAAAATTAGGTCACTGTGACCTACATTTCATGCATGAGTGACTTAGGTTAAAGTTTTTGTAAGAGACCAGGTCTTGGATACTACAAGTCGTAGAGGAATAATATTTGTATGTAGATGCGTCTTGGAAAGTTACGAAGGTCCAGATAAAAATTAAGTCGCTTTGACCTACATTTCATGCATGAGTGACTTAGGTTAAAGTTTTTGTAAGAGTCCAGATCTGGGATACTACAAGTCGTAGAAGAACAATATTTGTATGTAGATGCGTCTTTGAAAGTTACGAAGCTCCAGGTAAAAAAAAGGCACTTTGACCTACATTTCATGCATGAGTGACTTAGGTTAAAGTTTTTGTAAGAGTCCAGATCTGAGATACTACAACTTGTAGAGGAATAATATTTTGTATGTAGATGCGTCTTGTAAAGTTACGAAGCTCCAGATAAAAATTAGGTCACTTTGACCTACATTTCATGCATGAGTGATTTATGTTGAAAGTTTTTGTAAGAGTCCAGATCTGGGATATTACAACTTGTAGAGGAATAATATTTTATATGTAGAGGTGTCTTGTAAAGTTAGGTCACAACATTTCTTGCATGACTGGCCAGATCTTGAATAGTACAACCTCCTTGAGTGCTTATATTACTAGACAATTATTCAATAAACGGGTGAGGCGATTAGCTGTCGTTTCCGACTGCCCCTTCTCTTGTTTTGTATATGGCAACAGACTCTTTCAAAAGAATATGACGAAATAAAATGTTCAAAAATGAATAAAGATTGTTACTAACCACAGACTAAAAATCTAGCCATGTAAAAATATATCTCGGGTTTTTTTAAATAACTTTTTATATGTAAATCTGAAAGGGCGAAATTTACAACTCTTACAGTGAACTAAGTCGAGATTGAATCATCCCATGGACCGCGAATCAGATTTTTGTACGTTTGCACTTTAAAGCACCAGTCTATATAATTACTTTAATACATTACAAACAAAATTCAACGAAGGTTGAAATAAAAAGAAAATTAAAAAATCTAAAGAGTTAAACGATTTTGATTGGTTTTATTTAATTCTGAATAGTGGTTTTCGTTTTTATTGGTTGAATTTTTAACACCTAATTGCGATATTCGTTTCTCAAGTCTCATTGGCTAATATTATAATTTGCTTTTTCGAATTAAATCCGAACAATCCCTACTCCGATCGGAAACTGCAGTTTTCGCATGAAAACCCCAATTAATGTGTTTTGTGGGCATGTAATGTCTTTGGTCTTCCGTCTTCTGGTGTTCTTGTTTTTGCTTTGACTCTGTATTTTGATTTATGTAATCTTGTGTTTTGTTCCTTCGATATTCTACTGCCGTTCATCTGCATGGAAACCCTAGTTTTCGAACGAAATACTTGGTATTCCGCATTTTCGTGACTATTGCGTGCCATGCATTTACATCATGAATGGTACATGCGACATAGAATTCGTTGCATACTCCAGATTGCGAATTTCTTTAGGAATACAGAAGGAAAGTCAATCAAAATCCGATAAATAATTAAGATTCTACAGTCATCCTGAATAGGAGGAGTCAAGAACCCAGCTCACATATGTGCCAAAAAAACGTCATTCTAAAATTTTAAAATGATCCGTCTACAAGAACCGAAGTTATGCTGTCGAAAAACGCCCGAAAAGACGCTAGCACAATTATTTTGCTGCCGTTAAAAGTAATAAATGATAATAAAAAGGATCTATAAAAGAAATTGTATTAAAAAAAATTATTCTGTTATCGAATTCCAAATTACTTCTACTACATGGCATTGAAAGACCAATGTAGAGATTTCAAAAAGAAAGCTAAACAAATGAACTAATCAAACTGTTAAACCATGTTTTCACATTGCCAACATATTTCATTCTATATATGCTGGTTTTGGTTTCGGTCTCGGTTTTGGATTCGATTTCAGTTTCGACGGCGAATAGTAAAAGTCTAATAGGAAATTTAATAGAAAATTTGGAAACATATATATTTACAAAGCAAGACGTACTGCATTCAGTATTTATGAAGGAGGTTTACAGGGTCCTAATCGGCATAATATAGACACAACGATACATTTTGTAAAGGTACATATACACCTATAATCTAATATGATATGGAATTTTTATTACCAACAATGAAAAAAACCACCAGCAACAATAATCAGAAAAAGATATTAGAGCAAATTCCCCTGTAATCTTAAAATGCAACAGAACCATAAATACTATTGGAATATATTTCCAGTCTAGATGCGGATACACAACAGAACACTCGGGATATGAACTAATGTATGCCGTCAACCTGAAGCTAACAACTGGCGAGAATACAATGAATAATAAAGACTGATAATAGTAGTGTATAACATATGTCGAGAAAATGTGATTTGAAGAGAGCTATTTGATATTTAAGCAATCCAGTAGAGAAATCATCACTGTCTTTACCAACTAAAAAAGTTATTCTTGAATACTGCGGTTTTTTATTCATCAATACGTTAAAAAGATCTGAATTTTCTGTCACACAATTATTTGAAGACAGGAAAACTTCATTCTCTATTCAAGATCCATTTTCTTATTATAAGACTCTTAAAATACAATCTTAACTTAAATTTCTTACTGGTTCTTACTTTCTGCAGAAAAAAAGGATGCACAAAATTAAGTGAAAAAAATGGGAGGTAAATAAACCATATTTATTTTTTTTTCTGCCAAAGCTTAATCGAAGTGGATAAACAATTACAGAATGAATTAAGGTTAATAACGAATCGATGTGAATCAACCAAAATTACCATAACACCTCAGATTTAAAAATAAAATGTTTACGTGAAAAATAGACATTTCGTTCACATTTAGCACATCTGTTTTTGTCTATATTGCCAAAATAGAACAAACAATTATAGATTATTCATATCCAATTAATTTGCATTTGTCCATATCGCACAAACAAAACGTGTACAAAATTTTTTTTATACCTGACACATTTGGTTTTAGTCCATTTTACCTAAATAGAACATAAACATTTTAATTTGTGCATACCTGACACATTTGCTTTGGCCTGTATTACCTAAACAGAACATGAAAATCAATTTCCCCTAGATCAGACACATTTGTTTTCATCTCTATTACCAATGCGGAAAAAAGAAATAGAGACAATACCCGGCACATTTTTTTAAATCCATTTACCAAAAGAGCCAAAACAATTTACATGTGTCATATCCATGGTTTTATTTACATTATCTTAACAGAAATATAGATTTTAATTACCTGAGACATTTATTTAAGTCCACGTTAGCACAACGAAGATCGTGAATGAAGAAAGTTTTTGTACACGGGATATTTTAGGCCTGATTGCCTTCAAAGAAAATATTTTTATTATTTTTTTGTCCTATATGGCATCTTTGGGTAGTCTAGAATTTTTACGGTCGACATCATGATCTTGTGGATCGCTATGGGATATCTGTTTCCAAAATGACAACAGATCTTTCTCTTTACAACTAAAGTGTGTTTTCCTCTATCGGACTTGACTTTTGTACCGGAGATGACATGTTCAACATGGCGGGTGTCTTATAAGAAGCAAGAGATGCTTACTCTTCCACTACACCTGTTCACACCCATGATTTTTATTGGGTCCGTGTTGTTCATCTTTGTATGAGTGTGTGTCTTCATTTTTCTTTTCTGTGCCGTACTCAAGTTTTTTTTCTTTGTTTTCCGATGTTGCAATGTCCTTGGATTATTCGTTTTAGACTGACGCTTCAGTTTTCACTTTATCAAAATTCTATGACAAAAAGGAGCATAACTCCCACAATTGGCCGATAAATCCGGCCAGACAACATGCACAACTAGTCATGCTGTCAACTCCGGTAGTAAAGTCAAATTTGGTAGAGGAAAAACAAACTGAGAGGCAAAGAGAAATACCTGCTGTCATCTGAGAAACAGATATCCAATAGCGGATTATGATGTTGATCGTTAAACTTTTGAAGTGATGATTTCCAAGATATTGGTAATATCCTTCCTTAAGGAGCCTATTTGTAAGGAACCGAGCTCTATCAAGGCAGTCACTGTATCGACCATAAGCCCTTGAGTAGCGAATGAGTTGGGAAATGTATACTCCATATACTGGTGCTTTTGGAATGTTGCTACAAAGAAAAGGGAAGTTGACTACTTGGAAAGTGAAGTCATTGCGTTTGTTATACAGCCTAGTTTTTAGTGTACCTCTACTGCCAATGTCAAGATGAAGGTAAACGAACGAGGCCGATGTGGAAGTATCTTAAGTATCCTTAATTTCGAGCTCTTTTGGGTAGATAAGATGAAGAAAATCACCAAGCAGGGTTTGTTTAGTGATTAAATATCATCTATATAACGGAAGCTGAAATTAAAGGACTGGGTTAGTTTTTTATCTTATTTTGCAGAAGCTGTTCGATGAATTCAGCCTCATATGAATGGAGAAACAGATCGGCTTAAAGAGATGCACAATTTGTGCCCATTGGAATTCCGATAGTCTGTTGAAAAACAAGTCCTCAAAACTGTACAAATATATTGTCGATTTCAAACTCTTATATTTTGATAACTTTATCCTCTGTATTTTTTATTCTGTGATTCTGAGTCGTATTTCAGAAAGTTTGTTTGTTCTCTGTCTATGACAATGTACTTATATCCACGTTCGTCGGCCTTACGGGAAAAACATCTTTGAATGAAGTCTTTCAGCCGATATTAGTTGTTCATGAGGAATGGTGGTATGAAATGTGGAGAAGTCAAAAGTTTCAATGTTGTTACAGTGTGATAATGATCTCGATTTTAAGATGTCAGCCAGATTTTTAGAGTTATTCTATACCCACATTTCATTTACACCACTTCTTGAAAAGCTAATATTACAATATTTTGAAAGCCCCTTTTACGACCATCAAGAATTAAGTTTGTGGATGCTAATTCTCCCACATCTTTTATTGGATTTCATACAAATTAAGTAATATTTAAATGCAATGGCAGCATATCAAGATACAAATCATCTCAAGAAAGATATGTATTTAGGGAGACATACGTTTTTGTATCAAAACACACTTCTAGTTTTTATTATAATGATGACTATATACAATGTATACAACCTTTCAATCTTATATTACAGAATAATTTCCCTCCAAGACGAAAATAAGCAATATTTAAATTCTTTAAAATATGTCCTAAAGGAAGAAATCTTGTTTAATGTTTTATTTTTTTTCCAGCAGAACCTTTTTGAGTATGAACCCATCAATTGTTTTCAGTCATACAATTAAGTTAATTTGCACTTGACACAATGTAAAAATTTCTTAAATAATGTATGGAAATACAACAGTCATGCATATGTTTAATGTTCAGGAAGTAATTAATTTTAACTTTGCTAGAAAATTGATGCTTTTCTATTATTCAAGCGAACACTCTTTGTATAAAAATTAATAAAAAGGCTAAGGGTTTATCTTGGATTGTAAGAGCTGTTAGATAGAATGTTGGACCCTTCCCACTTTTTGTGATTTTTTAATGAAATTTAATTGCTTTAAGTGCTAAAAAATGAAAAAGTGTTTGATTATTTTCTTTTTTGGTCATTCAGCCACAAATTGTAGATGAGTTTAATATAAACATATGCTTTTAAACACACCGAACCCCCCCCCCCAATTTACTGGTTCTTTATCAACTATCAAAGCATCGTTTGATGTATTTCAAAACACAAGAGATATTGGATCGACGCGAAGAAGACGCAACTTTAATATATGATGCATATATTTTGTATATTTAATGTTGTCCAAATCTGTAGAAAGGAATTGTTGATATAATTTTAATTATTTTTTGTACAGATAAATATAATACGAGGTAGAGCCCAGGGCGTGACTTTTATCAAAGATGGACTTACAAGAAAAGTATTTGCTGCTAAAGAAGTTATTTTGTCGGCAGGTGCAATAGGATCTCCTCATTTATTACTGTTATCAGGAGTTGGACCAGCACATTACTTGAGAGAATTTAGGGTATATTTGTATATATATAATATGTTATTACGAAAGCCGGAAGGGGACTTCCGAGTTCCGACTTTTTACTTCTAACTTCTTACTTCTAACTTCTTACTTCGATGTTGCAATCCGGAAAGGTAGCCTTTCCGGATTGCAACATCGACTTCGGTATTTAATTTTGTCAGTTTTGTTAGGACTGAAAGTTTCATAGTTAATGACCTATCGCGAAAATAATAAAAAAAAATGATTGATAGCTTTAATTGTGTTAGTCCTTCTGCTAGCAATATTTGAACTATAATTCAAGACGATAATAATCAATTTCGGAACAGAGAAACACTGGGGAGGAAGTAATTTTGAATTCCACTGGATAAAGGAGTTGAGGGGCAGGGGTTAGCCTTACCTCCGGTTACCTACTTCTTGGGCGTCAAAGGTCTTGTAATTTTGTATTATCTGGGTCCTGAAGAACCCATCGTGCAAGTCATCAATCTTATAAATTTGCGGCTTTCGCGTTAAAAATTCTATGAAGTCACGCATCACGCCTATTATAAAGGGGTATTTTTTCACGATTCCCGCTCCAAAAAAGGCACGGACACCTTCAAGACACCCTTTTATGTCTTAGATAACAACAGTTTAGGGTGTGCATTTTGAAATATAAACTTATTCAGTTGACAGAAAACTTCATATATAGGAAATCGTGTTCAATTTTGCAATAGTCCTTGGAAGATAAATTCTTGCAATCGGAAAAGATTGATTTGGTTTTTATTCATCCTCTTTTAATACACCCCCTTCGAGACGATAAAGGTTGTATGGTGGAACTTATTTCATCAAGGTAAGAGTGATAAGATTGGGAGGAAAATCTTATCACCTAGTCCAGAAAATCAAGGAAGTGGATGCATGGATACGTACACATTTCCTTGATTTTAACTCATAGCGGTGCCAATATATCCTTAAATCTTCCCCCTTCTAGAATATTATGACTTGCAATTGTTTATTTTCAAGGGATGAACTGTTTTAATGATCAGAGTTTGGTGCTCATTCCCTGCTTCACATGTTGTTATATAAATATATTTCAAAATATTTCCATCTTCTAGTACTTCTTAGAACGTCCTAATTTCAACATTTCAGCCAAAATCCAAGGCGAGAACAAATTTATCAACGTGATAAGATTAATGATGAAGGGTGAGTCAGCCTTGCAATTCGTTACCTAGATACTACCGGACTGTTGCAATGATTCCTTAACGTGAACGGTAGTGTATTTTTGTGTGTAAGAAGCGATGTATTTTGTTTGCATTATGTCCAATAAAAATAACGGGTAAAGGTGTGCATTAACCTTTAACACATAGATTCATTTTCAGTTGATTTAGATACATGCAGTTTCCAAATGTTATGGATGCTATTATTTTAGAGAAGATTACTGAAAGTGCCTCACATTCGTTTTAGAATTTTTAAAAATCAGCATTAAAATCTACCTCTCCTGGAATATTAGGCAAGTAAAGGGATGCACCATAAATTTTAAGATGAGAGTTGGGTGTTCATTCCTTGCTCTACATAATCAGTGTCGTATATCTTTCAAAATATTTCTAACATCTTACTTCTTACTTCTTACTTCTAACTTCTTACTTCTTACTTCTTACTTCGATGTTGCAATCCGGAATGTAGCCTTTCCGGATTGCAACACTGACTTCGGTATTAATATTGTCAATGTTCGGACTGAGGTTTCATTATATTATTCCTCTAGTTTACGACTAATTGCAAAAGCGATAAAAATTGATTGATGGATCGAATGGCGTTTAACGTCCTAATTTCAACATTTCAGCCAAAATCCAAGACGAGAACAGGTTTATCAAGACATCAGGGTGAAAGGGGGGAGGGGGTCAGCTTCGCAATCCGTTAACCTACATACTACAGGACTGTTGCAAGGATTCTTTAACGTGAACGGTCTTGTATTTTTGTATGTAATAAGCGAAGTGTTTTATTTGCATTATGTCTAATAACAATGGTGGGTCAAGGTTTGCATATAGAAATATAAACTTTTTCAATTTACAATTACAAATTGAAGATACAGAAAATCGTGTTCAGGTTGCATAATAAATGTTTTTTCTCAAAGGTTTAAGTGACTGAGATGATTAGAACAGCTTACTTAACACTAAAATGTCTGACACCGCTATATGTTTAAATCTAGCAAGCGTGTACGCTCCCAAGCATCAACTCTAACTCAGGACTTTCTTCCCTTAATATGTTACCATATCTGCCTACATAAATTGAGCTTTACAATACATGCTAAATCGTCTTGAACGGATGTAAAACAGTATTACCGAACAACTCAATTAGCCATCATTAGGGGGGGGGGGGCTATTGCTAAATTGAACATTGAATAAGTTTATGTTTTAAAATGCATACCTTTGACTGTTATTGTGTTAGGTATAATAGGGCGTCCTGAAGGGATATAAGCGTGCGTCGTGAAAATGCTTTTTGTGGAGCTAGGATCGTAAAAAAATACTCCTAAAATAGGCCGAATTAATAAATGCAAAAAAAGTGTTCATCGTGATACCTGATTTACAGCTTTATAAGGTGGATCATGCGTAATTAGGGTCAGATAAGGAACCCCATAATACAATTAAAACATAATGCTTATTGCCGGTACATAAAAACATTTAATTACCCCCCGCGCGTTTTCCATTTTCCAGATTGATTTTGCATTCAAAAATCTGTTCTCGTCTTGCATTAAAGTTGGAATATTGCTAGTTAGACGTTAGACACCATTTAATCGGTTGGTCAATTTTTCTTGCTTTCGCAAAGTCCTATTAAGCTAGGATCAATAAAATGAAAAATCTTACTTATAATCAAAGTATTGATATTATTAAATACCGGGCTGAATGTCCTTTGCCTGTCCAAGTTGAAACTTGGAAGTAAGAAGTAAGAAGTTAGAAGTAAGAAGTCAGAAGTCAGAAGTTAGAAGTAAAAAGTAAGAAGTTCGAAGTAAGAATTCAGAAGTTAGAAGTTAGAAGTAAGAAGTTAGAAGTAAGACGTTAGAAGGAAAAAGTTGGAAGTTAGAAGTAAAAAGTAGGAAGTTAGAAGTAAAAAGTAAGAAGTTAGAAGTGAGAAGTAAGAAGTTAGAAGTAAGAAGTTAAAAGTTAGAAGTAAGAAGTTAGAAGTTAGAAGTAAGAAGTAAGAAGTTAGAAGTTAGAAGTAAGAAGTTAGAAGTGAGAAAGAATTTGGAAGATCTATGACAGCATGTAGAGCATGGAATGAGCACCAAACTGTGTTGATTGAAATGTATTGTTCATACCTTCATTATGAATAATTGCAAGTCTTTATAATCTAGGATGGGACAGATTGTACGGCAGAATTGGGAAAATTGTATAGAGAATGTGAAAAATTATACATACCCTATGCACAGAAGAACAAAACTGTCTAAATAGATATAAAAAAAACTAAAAACAAAAACAAAAACAAAACAAAACAACAAAACAAAACAAAACAACTAAAAAGTATATATAAAATAAACAAAATAAAACAATCGAAATATACTAGGGATGACTGTTAATTACATCGTTTAAGTTCCATCTGCGCACTTCCTATATTTTTAATGAATACGTGCTTCAAGATAAAGTCAACTAGGAAATCTGCAAATAAGACTCTGACAGAGTTTGTGGACTTCGATTCATGCTAATTCTAAAATAAATGTAGTTTCTTTTAAAGGCATGATTACAGCAGTTGACTTAACAATACAATGTCTGATGTTTAAATCCAGCAAGTGTGTACGTTCCCAAGCATCCACTCTAACTTTGTTATCATACCTGCCTAAATAAACAGAGCTTTACAATACAAGCTAAATCGTCTTCAAGGGGTGTAAAAGAGTATTACTCAACAACTTTTAAGGGTGTGTGTGTGTTGCTAATGCTAAGTTGAACACGATATGCTGTATCTGCAATTGTTGTGTAGAAAATTGAATAAGTAATACCTTTACCCGTTATTTTATCGGACATAATACAAATAAAACACATCGCTTATTACACATAAAATACAAGACCGTTCACGTTTGAGAATCCTTGCAACAGTCCTGTAGTTTGAAGATAACCGTTTGTTAGGCTCACTCCCCCTTAATCATCTTAATCATCAGTGGCAATCAGAATTCTCTCCTCCCAGTGTTTTTCCCTTTCCCAAATAAATCATGTTTTTATAAACCTGTTCTCGTCTTGGATTTTGGCTGAAATATTGAAAGTAGGACATTAAACGCCATTCAATCTATTATTTTTATTGCTTTCGCCATTAGTCATAAACTATGAAACCTTTAGTTCTAACAATTGACAAAAGTAAATGCCAACGTCGATGTTGAAATTCGGAAAGATAACCTCTCCAAATTGCAATATCGAACTAAGAAGTAAGAAGTTAGAAGTAAGAAGTCAGAAGTCAGAAGTCGGAACTCGGAAGTCCCGTTCCGGTGTTCGAATGTTACGGACCAGTTTGCTCTTTATATTCAGATTAACGGGATACGTTTTAATATTTCAATCTTGTTTATCTGAAGTTTTATGTCATCTAAATATCTAAAAGACAATGGCAAGATAAAAAAAACAAAGAAACAAAGACATAACATGAATACGGCACAGAAAAGAAAACTGAAGACACACACACACATACATAGATGAACAACACTGACCCATGGATGAAATCAGGTGCATAAATAGAGTAAGGATCTCCTGCTTCTTCTAGTACAAAAGCCGTGTTGAACATGTCAAATCCGCAAGTAAAGGCAAGTCCGGTACAGGGAAAACAAACTGTCAGATATACCAAAGATATCGGTCGTAAAACTTCTGTAGTGATGACTCAAAGTAATAATTAACATATCTTTGTCTAACTAGACTATTTGTTAGCTCTATCAAGGAAGTCACTGTATCGATCATGGGCTCTTGAGAAGCGAATGAATTGGGAGATGTAAACTCCATATGCCGGCGCTTTGGGAATTTTACTGCAAAGGAAAGGGAAGTTTACAGATGAAGTCATGGCGTTTGTTATACAGCCTAGTAGTGTACCACTGTTGTCAATTTCAAGATGAAGGTCAAGGGACGAGGCCGATGTTGAAGTATACGTACCTGTAGTACATGTAATTGCGAGCTCTTTTGGATAGATAAGATAACCAAAATCGCCGAAACAATGGTTGTTTAGCGATAAAATATAAACGATTTAGCGTTGGCTAAAACTTTAAGAACTGGCCCAGTGTTTTTATCTTTATTTTGAAGAAGCTTTGCGATGAATTTAGCCTCATATGGATGAAGAAACGGGTCAGCTAAGAGGTGCACAGTTTGTGCTAAATGAAATTTTGATAGTCTCTTGAAAAACAATTCGCCCAATTTATTGTCGATTAGAAACTCTAGCATTTTAATCACTTATTTCTCTGAATATTTTTCCTGTGATTCTGAGTCATATTTCACAAAGTATAAAATAAAAGGGACAACAGGAAACACATACAATGGCTGAAAATTATAATTACTTGCCACAATCTGCTAGGGAACTACACAGGAAAAACACAAATAAGACAACGATAGGAACTCGGGACAGCCGGATTTGGTACCGGCACTCGAAAAAGCAAGCGGTAGGGTTAAACCGGTTTATGGGTACCCAAACCTCCCCTTTATCTGTCCCATTCCCTATTTTCCCTTTCATGCAAATTATTCTTGTTCTTCGCCTATAAAAAAGTGTTTTATTCTTTAAATATAAATATTAAAAGTCAGTATGCTTCCTTCGGTTTCATACAATATAACTGTAGGAACAACGATAATTGATTTGTTTTATTTTCACGCAAACTATACATATAAAACATTTTTGCTACCGAGTTGCGCCCGTGGAGCTAGCGAGACTTTGATTTTGTTACATTTCTTCTTCTTTTTCTAATGATTATATTGAATATATCCTTACTATGCTCAGGTTTAAAAAGCGTTAAAAAGTTATCTTTTGGACCAACAAATTATGTAGGATTTGACATGATGTAATTCTCTACCATTTTAGTCAGACTCGACTGAGATAAAAAAAGGTTACCTTGCGTCTTATAAAAATTAACTTTTTTAATCTGAATTCTAACCACTTCAAAATACTGAGGTAGCATTCCGTGTATCTTAATCGGTGGATGTCCTTGATACTGGGTTTGGCCTCCTTTTTCGTTTTTGGTGATGAGTTCTTCTTTCTGACCTTTTTTTAAATTATAAACTATGAAAGGATATGGATTAAGGATGTATTCTCCTGAGGGGTCAAAAATTTTCCAGCATCAAGTTTTTCCCGAAACCTACATTTTTATAATGCTAAGTCCCTGACAAAGTCGTTTTTGAAGTGAAAACCATATGTATGTGCATTTTTTTGTGCTATAGTCAATTGAAAACCTGTATTTTTTATGATTTTGTGCAAATTTAATCCATTTTGACCTTTTTTGGGGCAATGTTTGGCTAAAATATTGATTTCTAGCATCAAGTTTTCTCTCAATGTTTCCAGATTGTTAGATCTTTCGAGTGTGAAGAAATTTCACTAATAAAAAAACATAGGTCCGTGATGATATATGAAAGTTTTGAAAGAAAATGTTGCTTTTTGTCAAATTCAAGACTTAAAAAATCTGTAACAATCTAGATGTTTCACAATTCCATCAACTACACAGTCAAAACTCTCCATTTTTTGTTTAAATAGTTGGACAATTATATCTTGAAGTACTTCAAAGAAATCATATGAATACGATGAGTACTTTTCTTGAAAATTTAACTTTATAACCCCTACCCGAAATCGGCTAAATTCTGATGGAGATCAATGGTCAAATTTGGTCAAAAATTAGAATTTTCCATTTCCTGAAAACTACTTGTCGTAAGTACATAATTTGTTTGACACAATTTGGGAGGGTCATTATATAAGATATATCAATGAAAAAATGTCCCTCATAAGGCAAGTTTTAAGAATTATTCATTACCGAGATTTGAACGAGACTGAAACCTCAGAAGAATACATCCTTAAATACTCATCAGACAAAGTCTCTACGAAAACATGGTAGAACCAAGCAAAAGAACAACGCTTGTATTGTTGTTCTTCATCTCTAAGCCTTCAAAAATGAGCTTTGCTCATATCTTAAAGTAAGTTCAAGACAGCCCTAAGATGACAGTAAACACCGAAAATTACAATCACAATCCACAAGAAAACTGCAATAGAAAAAACACATAACTTACCAGAGATAAACATAAATAACGATAGGAACTCGGGATAGCCCGACTTCGTACCGGCTCTAGCAAAAGCTAGCGGTAGGGTTAAACCGGTTCAGGAGACCAGACCTCCCCTTTCTCTATCCAGTTTCCCTTTAGTATAATAAAAACATTACACAGGTAGACTACTAACTCTATTACCAAGAACAATTTTGAACGGAATTATCGAACAACGCCACATCCATGTTTTGAACCCATGGATGCTGGATCGACAGCAAACATAAAATCAACTTTCAAAGTAGTCTTACAACAATTTTCATCTGTTGCCAGAAAAAAGCACTCGTGTACTTATCTGCTCCACAATTACAATATAAAGAAAAGCACAAGGCTCTCATCAAGTCGATTGCAAGAAACCTTGGTATTGTAAAAGGTGGGAAGAGATAGGTGTACAGAATACCGTTTGGAAATTACAAATAAGAGAAAATGTCAAAGTTTAGAAGTATCATAGTATATTTATATGTGATATTCTCTCAAGGACAAGTACACCATAATTGAAATATATATAAAAAGAGCATACATTATAGCTTTTATTTTTATTTTTTTTTTAGATTTTTATTGTGCTGAATAGAAAATACTTCTTGAAACACATGTATTGCATAACACAATTTACAGTAAATTATGAAAGTTTGGTATTTTTTGTATTTTGTAGTTTCAATTTTTCCTTTCCACTGAGATCTTTTTGGGTTAATTGTGTTCTTTCAATATTTTGATTTGAAGAGAAATTAATTGTCTAAATGGCAATATTCGGAAAATAAGTGACAGTAACGTCGATATTTTATTATTTGCATATCATATTCTTCTTTCTGTCTTCTTGAATTTCCGAAGTTCGGGGTACTTTATGGATTGAGTCCTTTTAAGTTACCAGTTAGGGGTATAAAGTTAATTTTTCTTTTCATTCTAGATGTAATTTTCGTGTTTTTTTTTTTTTTTTTTTTTTTTGGTAAACAATCACATTTTGTATATAGTATATAGTACCCAAATGGTATTGTTGATTCTGGCATTGTTTATCCATTTTTATCTAATGTAAACCAACCCCTAGCATGCAAAATAATTTGTTGCCTGTAAAACGGACAATAAATAACTACAATGCAGAACTGATTGTTGTGAAACAGATCTCAAGGTATAAATCCAAATTTATTTATAATAATATGTTTACATTAGATGTTATAAATGCGGTTCTTTTTAAAATAGAAAAATCTACAATAAAACATTTCTTTATGTTTCTTTCTTTAAAATAGTCGTTTTTACATCTCATCTTTAACAGATAATGTGAACCAATTCCCAACTGTTTGAAATATGTGGGCACACAATTACATCATTCAAATATATAAAATCTTGCATGGAGCTTAAATCTACCTTTTTATTCTATTTTCATTTTTAAGCTACCAGTAAAAGCAGATTTGCCAGTTGGATATAACTATCAAGACCATGTGAGGTTAGGTCTCCAGTACAACATTTCTTATTCTTTGAATATAAATAGTAGAAAATTGCGTGATTCGGAGAGAATACTTCAATATATACTTAAAAGGCAAGGTAATTCTATGTATAGAAAAATATAAATTCTAGTAGTGCATCTGACAACGCATATATTTGGCACCAACGTATTTTTATGGAAGACATAGACCGATATTGCAGCCAATAACAACTTTGTGTTCATTTGAGCATGGACTGGTCTTTCGTACCCGTAACTAAATGCGTTCATGTTCCAATGAAAAGGAATTCATAACAACTTCTACCGTATTCAAGAGGTCCGTTTTACTATTCAATATGAATACAAATTTATTTTGAAAATCCACTATGTGAAACAATTTAGTGCGTCTTATGAAGTTATCATGCCATATTTTTTTTTATCTTTATGAACTCAATTCAAATATGTTCGTCTTGTCTGCAAGAAAATTCAATAAGATATTATTAAAATATTTGGGAAAGAATAAAGGACCGGTCTATTGTGGTTTGTATTCAAAATGTGCAATTAAGCAGGCTAACAACCACACATAATGATAGTTTTAAAGTAAAGTGAACGAATTGTATGCGTTTTATGTAAATTTTCATTTCTTTTCAGTTTAAGGTTTCCGAAAGCAAAAACAATATTCAATTTTAATTTAATTCTATATTGCAATGGTAAATGGAATCAAAGAGGCTTGAAACACCTGTTTCTTATGAGAATATTTTTCTTTGCTGGAAAACAATAAAAACACTTACATGCAACAAGTTCTCTAAAAGGTAGGAAAATTAAAAATTGTGCCTGTTGTCATTTTATCTCAACATTAAAGACGTGCAATAACACGGTAGTTATCAAAATAATTATCTATTGATACTGAAAATTATCATAATTTTAAAAATCTTATCAGTACACGCCTCAAACAAAGATCTGTTTATATTTTGGCGACATGCCGCACATTTTTCCATTTGTTGTCTTTCAGTACTTGTACATAATTGATAGACTGTTGTGATCAAAAATTGATAACACAATTTATGCGATTGTGAACACGACCGGAAAGGTCTTGTGATATGGCTTTGCATATAAAAGCACGGTTGTGTTGAGACTTTTATGGCAGCGAATATTATCTTATTGACATACTTGCTGAAACACTAGCACTGTTATGAATTTTTTTGTGTCTTTCCTGTCTGTGACTAAACGTCAATACAGGAAATACTTGTTTATTGTCATTTTAAATCAATTGAAGGGGTAGACGTAGGGCATAAGAGATAACACCGTTAGGAAAAGATCCAAAATAATAAATAAATAAATAAAATGAACTATTGAGATAGGTATGATCAAAACGTCAAAGCTGTAATTTTATTTTTCACAGCAAAAAGCTAAATACACGTTGATTTTAATAAAGAAATAGCCATCGTTCACCAAGTGATATATAATTAATGCATTATCTCTACATTTTCTGAAATAATATCTAAAAATAATGAAAAAAAAATTAATGATGAGGAATTAATTTTTTTCGAAATGGCCATACACCTCATTACAATTATTGCAGTTTGGGTAAATATATGTGTTATGGTCTTATGTTCATTTACTCCATATCGTTTCGTAAAATATTTAAGTAAGATTTTTTTAAGTGATGGTAATATGTCTTTTATTAAAATCGATTGAGATAATTTAGAGCTAAAAATTCTAAATTGTTTTTTGATTTTTACTCATTTTTCCCTTAATTCAGAAAAACAGGTCCAGTCAATGGTTATAAGAATTTTTTATATCTTACAAATATTAATTAGCGATTACTTCGCAGTTTTTTCTTGTTAAAATTAAATGACTCTTTTTTTCCAAAATTTGTTTCATTCTGATTGAAATTTAACAAAAATATCTGACATACCATTCGGAACACCCCTGTATTTGGGTTAAAATTACCAACGTGTAGTATTATACTTCAGGCTTACTATCATGCTAGTTTATACTACAAAAGTTTGTATCGAAATTACTTCTATATCAGATGAAATTTTAATTAGAGCTTATTTCAAGCACCGACACATAAATCTATCCTTGATCCGACTTAATAAGAATGAAAGTATCTCTACGGAACCATAGATAGAAATCGAAACGGCCAAAATTGACGAAAATTGCTTACGTTTAAATGAACTTTAACACTGCAAATATGTTTTGGGTTATTTTTTTATACGTTTATATATATTAGGTATACCTGCAAACGAAAATCCAAGGAAGAAAAGGATTCTACACGCAAAAATCCATAATAAAACGGCAATTGATACTTAATGTAAACCTTACAAGGATAAAGCAAATGAACAAAACTCCTCAAAATTTATTCACACCCGTCACACAGCGAGCTCGGATATAATGTTGATAGATCTGTTTTTGAATGAGTGGCTAATGTCATTTTCTGACCCGTGTCAGAACATATTAAAGTTCACCTATCGATCTCAAACAATACAAAAGTAAAAATTGAAAAGTTTCAATAGAACCATTCCAGAACTCGGAAAAAAAAATTGAAAATGAAAACAGCAATGAATGAAATACAATGTAGCTCAGTTGAAAGATTTTAGAATTCGTAAAACTGACAGAAAAAGAGTTATGCTTCGATATGCATTATTTATGGTAAATGAAAAGGTATAGAGTAAATGCACATGAGACAAAGTCTCTACAAAAAACATTGTAGGAAGCAAGCAAAGCTGTTCTCACTGATTGTTGGTATGTTAACTCTTTTATTTCACAATTGATTCGCCATGGATGAGATCGGTTGTTTGTATGGAAATTTAATGGAATCTCTTTTGAGATAAGTTATTCATACCTTTAAATCATTACAGCTATGTACAAGAAATTCTGGGACAGAAGTGTTGCTACTAATCATTAAATATTTAATAATTTTAAAAACATATGAAATGTAATAGATAAAATTAATTACCAGAGCTGTCAAGGGGGTTATTGTTCCAAGAGTGAGACGGAGGCAGTTTGGGAGGAAAGCCACAAGAATTTTTTTTCAAAGACGCAAAATGGTGCTTTCTTCAAGCATTTCCAATGATCATTGCAAGGAATTACAAACTTAATTTTCCATTAAAAAGGGAAAACATAAAATAAGCTTTCATATTAGTAACTTCCATTTAAAAATTTGTTTTACTTCAGGGTCTTTAGTACAAAAAGAACCAGTAGTATGTATGAATGTGCAGAATAACCCCTAATTTCTGGTTTTCCGTTACGATGAAAAGGTCATTTTTCTATTTAAAATCTATTTCTCTAGAACATTTGAAAAGCGTGACATTGAAAAGGGTGAGCGTGAGAGCGTGATTGGCTATTTGAAAGCGTGAATCTCACGCCGAAAGCGTGAGACTTGACAGGTCTGAATTACACACAAAATACTTAATATAACATCAATATCGTGGACATAGTAAACATATTAATGCTTCCTAGGAAAAAATACATTTCTCATGTAACACATATATCGAACGTATATAACTTACTTATTATTTGCAAAGGCTAAGTGGTGCATTGTATGTATTCAGTTCTGTTTAATATTTTTATCAATCCTAGTTTTTAAAAAAAAATAGTGCAAAATTGCTATACTTGGAATCAAGGAATTTTGCTTTACATTTCATTATTTTGTTCTTACTTTTAAGGAGTATACGTCAGTGCTGGTGCTGATGGATTCATGTTTATTCGTCATCGCCAGTTATATCCAGCTATTCAAGTAATATTTGTTGGTGCTGCTTACGAGGCTCCTTCTAGTGTTTTCACGAAGGAGGTTAGTTTTTATTGAAACTGAGTGAGTCAACAGGGTAAAGCCATTTGGGCATTTATTCATAACATGCTGTGTAAAAATGAGGTTAAGTTCTGGTAAAGAATTTTGCAGACAACGATTTAAAAAGCTCGTTCTTCATCAGTGATATAAAAATCAAAATATTTAAAAAGTGTAAAACAAAAGATTTATAAAAGGTAATGGAGAACAGCTGTCAAAACAAGACTTATTTTGTCTATCTAAACTGGCGCTTATTATTTAAGAGGGACAGAGGTTGATGAGAGAATATTACAAAACAAATAACAAAATACTGAAATTACTGTAAATTTCGTGTCTACATATGACCGTTTCGACAATTTAAGTCTCTTAAATGCAGATCAAAAATGTGTTAAAACTGATACATAACAAATTACCAATAGCGTCTAGATAGACAGGAGAGATGTATGAAAGAGGGAGGTGCTCCTTTTAAACACAATTGAATTATACGTTTATCAGTAAAATGGAATTATTTCTAAATATGTCTCCCTTTCACAGAAGAGCGATATTGAATTACTCAAAATTCTTCTTTTTCAAATTCTTCTTAATTTTTTTTTCTTCTTCCAATACAACCTTGTTCAGGGCAAAAATTTTTTGCATTCTTGCCCAATGTGTGCATATTTTGTATATATATACATTGAGTCATGGCGGAGTGTCACGTTAAAGAATTAGGGCACTGTGACCTTGATCCTGAATGTGAAAGTCAACTTATTATCGGTATTTTTCTTTGGACTTAATGTGATAGTGAGAAAACACTTGTGTTCTTTATTTTTATTTTATTTATTTATATTTTTTTGTTTTGTTTTATGCACCCTTCGTCATATTTATTATTATTGATAATAATAAGATGAATTAAATTATACATACTAGTACCGCTGGGGTAGTCCTCATCCCCTGAAATTTTTTTAAAATCTCAGTCATATTGAAAACGGTTAAGATCCCCAGCCCTTAACCATATTTTCCGAATCACTCTTGATAAGATGAATTAGATGTTTAATACCAAAGCATTTTGGCATCTTCAACCCAAACACATTCCTATTTGATCATTACAAAATATCTTTAAAACAGTTGAGATCATCATCCCTAACCAAGATATAATTATTCATTACGATCAAATGATTTGTTTTATACATACAAGAGACCCCAAAACAGATGTCCCCACTCACACCCCAACCTCCGAACCACATCAGTCTTTTTGTTTATGATAAAATGATATGGTTGATACATATCAAGAAGCTTTTTTAGCTCACCTGGCTTTGCCAGGGCGAGCTTTTGCCATCACTTTGCGTCCGTCGTCCTGTGTAAACTTTTTCAAAAATCTTCTCCTATAAAACCCCTGAATGGATTGATTTGAAACTTTATAGTAATCATCTATGACATGTTCCCTACAGACGATCCTCATTTTATAATGATTCGATGAAAAACATGGATGCTGTTGCTAAAAATAGAACATATGGGTAAATTGCAGTTTTTGGTCAATAATTGGAAACCGGTTATACATAACGAAAATCTGACTAAGTAAAATTGTTTAGAATGCTAAGATCTATCTGCCCTGCAATTTTGAAGAGAATCGGAAAACCCTTCTAGGAGTTTCATCCCTTTTTTTCCGTAAAATTATGAAAATTTATGCATTTTTTTATTTTTAATTAAAAACTCAAACAGAAAGAGGTGATGTTTAAATTAGGGAAATGATCAGCATATCAAGGTCTACCCCCTTTGAAATTTTGAAGAAAATCCAGAGGCCTGTGTAGGAGTTAGGAGTTATTGCTTGTATTTCACCATATTTTTTTATTTATTTATTTTAACTTTGAACCAAACATGGCAAGCTGGAAATTCTTATGATATGCTGACTTGGTGCTTATGTGTCATTCAAAACATGACCACCTATGGGAAACTTAATTTATTACTGGACCTTATGGAAAAAGCATACAAAGAATTTTTCGTCTGAAACAACTGCGCTAGTAAGAACAAACCTTAATCACAATGTACCTTAGATGGTCCCCTTCATAATGAATGTCCTTCAAGTCTGCACCTTATGAAATTGGTTATCAATTGGAAAAATAGTTAAATATTGGAGTACATTCAAAGATCTTCTCCTTTAAGAACATCTGGAAAGTTGGAAATCAACATTGACACAACACTTTAATCTCTTTAAAATTATCTTTAAATTTAATCTTATTTAAGATGGCAGGCTATAGGGAAAATATTTTATTCAAGTTGGATCTTATCGAAAGGTTTGTTTACATAGTTTGAAAAAAAGACCCTTTTACATAGAAGTTTATTTGACTTTATGTATTGGCAATGGTCCAGGTGAGCGATACAGGCTCTTGAGAACCTCTAGTTATTTAATAGTTACAAATTGTCTTGAAAACGGTTGAGACCCCCATCCCTAAATGAGATGTTTATATAATTACTGCTTAAAACCGAATTGGTTTATACATACAAAAAGCCCAAAGGGGTGTCCATGTCCATACTCTACCTCTACAAATTTAAGAATTTTAGTACATCTTGGAAACGAGTTGAGATCTCCATCCCTAAACTATATATAATCTTATTGCTTATGATAAGGTGAATTGGTTGAAACATACCAGAAGCCTCATCCTATTTAGATCCTATTGTTAATTTGTTCTCTATCAGCTTTTACACACATTTCAGTTTATGGTTTTCCAAATGTTTCGAGTTTATCTGCACTGATGAGACATAAGTTGTCGAAATGCGCATATGCAGAACCTTAATTCACAGTGACCTCGGTATTTTGATATTTGTTACCACGGGGCCGATGCCACTGCTGGAGGACTGTTAGTCCCCGAGGGTATTCACCAACCCAGTAGCCAGTACTTCGGTGCTGGCCCGAAAACCGATTTTATTTGAAAATTTGCAATATCTAAATTTACGACAATTTTTTGAAACCTAAGGAGTATCTCCCTCTTGCATAGCTCTGTCCTTAGCTGATTTTGGCTTTCCTATTTAGATTCTATTGGTAATTTGTTCTCTATCAGCTTTTACACACATTTCGATTAATGGTTTTCCAAATGTTTCTAGTTTATCTGCACTGATGAGACATAAGTTGTCGAAATGCGCATATGCAGAACCTAAATTCACAGTGACCTCGGTATTTTGTTATTTGTTACCTAAACCAACCCAACCAATTTAAGAATTTCAGTTATACATGTATCTTTAAAACAGCTAAGATCCCCACCCTAAATCATTGTGATAAATTAACTGGATTGTAGACATCAGAAGAAATTACGGGGTAGGTTATTCCAAACCCAACCATTTTAAGTTGAGATTCCCAACCCTAAATCATATACAATGTTATAAATTCTGAGAAAATGAATTGTTTGATACACCAGGGTTGTTTCAACACCTCCCCACAATTTGAACATAGAATATCTTGATTTTTTTAAGATTCCCACACTTAACCATTAATAATAATAAGAAGAGTTGATTGATACATATCGGGAAATTCCTAAAGTGACCTCTGCACCATAGTTATTTATTACTGGCAATAACATAAATAAGTCTATACATACGAAAGGAAGACATCAATTTTAGTTAGCTAAATCAATTTTAGTTTTTATTTTATCTTATCTTGTTGAAGATAATCAAGGCTCACAAGAAAATTGTTTCTCCGACTGGGTTTCAAGTTGTTGTGGTATTATTGCACCCCAAGAGTGTTGGATATATCAGACTCCGCAGTACAAATCCTTTTGATGACCCGGTAATTAACCCAAGGTATTTTTCCAATCCAGAAGATGTGGATGTATTAGTAAGAGGTAGGATAGATAATAAACCTACAATTATGTAATGCTTTTTAGATTTCAATAGCGATAAAATTAAATGTATAGGACATAACGAGTTTAGAAATAAACTAGAGGCTCTTAAGCATTTTAAACAAATGATTGACTCAAATAGCCTTTAATATAGGAAAACAAACTAAAATTTACGGTTAAAAGTCCAATCAACAATTCCAAAATATTTACAAATGTTTTGAGATCTTAAACAAAACAAATCCTGCATAACTGTTATCTTTGACAAAAAACTACACTACAGAACTTAAAAAAGTTTAAACGAGAGAAGATCAAAAGAAAGCTATTGGATTGATCGTTTAAAACCCAGTCTTAACATCAGGGTTATAGATCAATAAATGTATATGATACCAGCGTTAAAAAAATTATGAAAATATTGCAGTAAATGTTATGTAAAAACGCCAGTAAATATTTTTTCACATCACTATAATTGAGGTCACGCCTTCAGTCTCCGAAATGTAGTTTACCTATTTAATTAAGTTTTGTAGTGTAGTTTTTTGTAAATAGTTTATTGTTTTATTTTTGAGAAAGACTCGGATAGAGTTGAAATATAAATAGTATTTATAATAGTGCTATTCACATTGTTCATACTGAAAGTTTATATATATATATATATATATATATATATATATATATCGAAGAAATATGCCATTTATGCAAACTTGTTCTTCAACACGTTTCAACTTTACAGCTGTGATCCTAGTTTTATTATGAGCCCTAAATGTGCTTAGTATGCATACAAGTTGTGCTTTATGAAGCATTTGATTTATTAGAATTTTTGTTCTGTTTTAAAAGAAGGCCCCATGCATTTTCTACTTTTGTATTCTATGGAATCGCTGTTTTATAGAATTCTTAATTTATTGCAAAGCACGTTATTGAGTTCCGCTGCAGTCAATTTAAAGATATCGAGAGTTGAATGCCCCTTTCTTAAATAACAATGTCTGCAAAACAGAATTTACTCCTTGAAACACGTGTACAGCACAGGCGCGGATCCAGGAAATTTGAAAAGGGTGGGGTCCCGATTTAGAAGTGTTAAGAAATATCGCCGAGCGGAGCTATGCGCGTAAATTTTTTGGGTATTTCTTAGTAAAACATCAGGATATTCATTAAAAATACATGATTGCCCGAAAAAAGGGGGGTTCCAACCCCCGACCCCCCCTTGGATCCGCCAATGCAGCATAACGAAATTTACTGTTTTTTATGCAACTTCGGTACTTTTTTTGTATTTACCACATCAGAGCTATAGTAAGAAAGACCCGAGCCGTGAGTAAAAAGAACGAACAAACCATCGACAATGGCAACATCGGAAACACTAAGAAACAAGGACACCACTTGAGAACAGGACAAAAAAGAAAAGTGAAGACACACATATAGATGAACAACACTGACCCAATAAAACCATGGGTGAGATCATGTGTATCGGTAGAGTAAGCATCTGCTTACTATAAGACAACCGTCGTGTTGAAAATGTCAACTCCGGTAGTAAAGTCAAATCCGATAGAGGAAAAACTATGCAGAGAATACCAACAGATATCTTGAGAGATCAAAACCACATGATTTTTTTTTGCCGCGTGCATTTAAATGGTTTGAGTATGCATTGATATATTAAATTTACACAGAAAGTGTTTATTAACAATGAAATATTGTAAGGTGAGACTGATATATCAATTTTAATTGATTTTTTACATCTAATAATTAACATTAATATACTCTGCATTATTTGCATGATTTATTTTCTGCATATCATAAAGTAACAAATCTGAAACACTAACATTAGCATGATACCTGGACTTATACCTAGATGTTGATAACTCTGGACGTCCAAAGACAAAACTATACGACTACCGTAATAATTTCGACTTTCCCATAGTGAACTTCCCGTTTTTGACTAGTAGCATTCCTTCATCCCTGGCATATGGCGTCTACATTTTACAACTCATTCCCTTCTGTTGTTCCTGTAGTTTGTACAGCAATTTTGGCAACAGAGCGAACTTATTGTCTCAAAAACTTATACATCAAGGTTATGATCAAACACTGTTGCAAATGTCACTACAGAAGTTTTGCGGTCATCACCCTGATTTGACAGACCGTTACAATGTTTCTACTTCACAGATGAGAATAGATATCTTTGGTAGATCCAAAGTTTATCATTAGATAACCAAACATCTACTATGACAAAACATGACTTTTCATTGGCAGTTTGACGGGTGCAATATCCAGTGTGATGTCGACCTTGCTTACGCTTCCAGAACACTTGATGATACTCATGGTTTTCATTGGGAGGTCACACTGTCAGTGCTCTTGTTTTTTTTTTGTGTTGTCTTGTTTAACAAACTATCGTCGTTCAGTTTTGCCTACATCGGTGAATCGGTGATGATTGTCATACTGATTTGTGCTTGTTATGATTAGCACGCACCGTGAGTTTTATTAGGTTTGTCTAAGCGTTATAAAATGACATTGCCAAACAGATCTTTCAACACTTTAATCTAAGCTGGTTGTGTGACTGGTGCCATGCGTGGAGCAGATCAAGCTTACCCATCCGCAGCAACTGATGAAACCTCAAGTTGTTGTAGGGCTTCGCACTGCTAAGTGCTTCAGTTTTTGTTTTTTTTTTTTTTGTTCATTTTTTTTCTTTGTCATGCTGTCTCTATTCGTATTAGATATGTATTGTCGTGATTTTTGGATTTGAATTTCCCCCTTTCCTTCGTTTGTCTCGGCATGCGTTTCCCAATGTATGCAAAATACTTGAAGGCCCTTAAGGTTCAAACACTAACAAAAGGAAGATTCTTGAACTGAAATCTTTGGCAGAATTTTTCCCCTTAAATCATCTTATTTCATATTAGCCTTGTTACAGTTTTACTAAGGGGTTCTACAGCCCCCCCCCCCCCCCCCACCAATCCTGTGAATCCTACCTGAATACCCAAGATAAGTTAATCAGGTTCTAAACCAAACTGAAATTTCATCATAAAATTAATATTAATTGAAAAGCTCTGTCCTTAGCTGATTTTGGCTTTCCATTTAGATTATATTTATTCATTTGTCCTCTATATTAGTTTTTAGCGTCATTGGGTTTATATTTTTCCAAATTTTTAGATTTTATCTGCACAGAAGGGACATAATTTGTCGAAATTGTCACATGCAGAAGCTTAACTTGCAGTAACTTCCGTATTTTTTTATTTTTTGGTTACCACTGGGTCGATTCCACTGCTGGTAATCTCTTAGTCTACTAGGGTATTCACCAGCCCAGTAGTGAGTACTTTGGTGCTGACTCAAAAGCGGATTTATCTGGAAATGTCCAAAATCTAATATTTTTGTAAGATTTGTTGAAAACTAAGGAGAATCTCCCCATGCAAAGCCCTGTCCTTAGCTGATTTTGACTTTACATTTAGATCATATTTATTCATGTCTTCTCTATCATTTTTTTTATTTTATCTGCAATGAAGAGACATAAGTTGTTAAGATGGCCATAAGTAGAAACTAAGTTTACAGTAACTTTGTTATTTTGTTTTATGACTAATATAATTATTATGACTTTAAAAAAAAACATATTCATTGTTATTTAAGAAAAAAATTCTTCTTAGGTATTTTCTTTTTTCTGCAAGCTTGCTATCAAACTTATTTTCAAACATTCGTTTTCTATATTCTCTAACAAACAAATTAAAAATATTGATTTCATTGCTTTTCTCTGCTCTGAAACATAATATGCTTTATAAATACTAAATGCTAATATTGTTAGGAAATGATTGAAACAGTAGTGTTTTTATAAAAGATTTGATAAACAAAGACTTAATGTTTTGAAGGAACTTTTATTTCAAGATTGACTTCTATTTGTACCCAAAAATTTCTCAATTAAACAATATAAAATGTGTTTTTAATCCTCTTCAATTTCACCATGATTTCAAACTTAACTTTTTGATATTTTAAACTGGAAAAGTAATGGCTTGTTTGGTAATAAATACTGCAACAGTAACTTCGGTATTTAGTTGTTTTCACCAAAATATTTTAATCTGATTTCTGTTACAAATTCAAATATAAAAACATTCATACATTTAAATATAGTAGAGCGGCAAAGACCAGAATTTCTCAGATTTAAATGACCCACATCCCCTATTCGATATCCATTAGTTTTTTAAAAGATTAGGTCATGTACATTTCAAAAATGTTTGTCGTAAAAATCATAGGTGGTAGAAAGAGGGATAAATCAGGGGTCAAAGGTCATTCAGTAAAAAAAAGACGAAATGGATAATAAAACGATTTAAAGCATATCAAGTCATACAAATTGATAAATTGAAAATTATTTTATTACCTAGCAAATGTAAATGTAAATAGCATTTTTGTCAGAATTTGTGACGTCACTTAAAGCATAAATTGACGTTCATTTGATGCTCAAACTAAAGAGTTGTCTTTTCAGCTTAAACAGGATTTTTTTCCCGATTGTGATATTCAAAATTAGTTAAATTTAATATAAATAAATTTGAAACAATTTTAGTAAACGCTTAATTTCGTAAATCAACCTGTTTAAGCAAGTGTAGCACGCAACCTGACATATTGTAAGTCCAATATTTAGACAACACGCAAAGTATATAAATTTTAAAAAATCTGAAATATGACTCTATTTCATTTATTTGTAGCAACTAACTCTTCTACATAATCTTGATTAATTTTTTATTCAAAAAGTATTTGGTAAGTATGTACACTGATTGTGATCACACTCACACCATATTTCGCTTAGTGAAAATGTTTTAGTTAGAGAGAGAGATTACATGGAAGATAAGGTTGCGTGAAACTCTCTTGCATTGGTAAACGTCGAGTTGTTACCCTTACGAACTGTCTGAATGATTTGACGTCAGAGTAGAAAACTTTTCAATGAATGCTAAGTTTTAGATCGTATTTTATGGAAGAAAAAGTTTCTTACATTCGAAAAAAAAAAATGATTGGGATATTTTCCACTAGTGTTAGAAATTCTATGCATTTTACCCTCGTTTTACTCGTAAAAAACTGAATTTCTCACTCACGGAAGTTATGCTTATCTTTAATATTGTCTCGTATAAGAACCTATTAGTTTTTGATGGAGATCTTAATCGTCAGCAACAGTCATCATAAGATCTTCATTTTTATATGTGTTGCAAGTCTATTATAAGCAATGAAGGGATATGGAGCAAATGTACATGAGACAGAGTCACTACCAATACACATGTACATGGTAAAACAAAGCAATGGAACAACGCTTTTATTGATGTTCATCATTATGTATTAGTTTCATCAATGGAGTGTGTTCTCTTGCAAAATTACTTTCCTTAATTGGCTATGGTGTTACAAATAGTATATCATCTCTTTCATTTAAGTGCACTGAAGGGATTATTGCAGAATTACCACCCATAGAACTCAACTTAAGGGGGTAGACCTGGGGTAGGAGGAGATAACTCTGTTTTCCACCTTTTAATTACTTACACAAACAAATAGAATCATTATAATAGGTATGATCAAAATTTTGAAATTGTAAAATGTTTTCCAAACAGCAAATAAATATTCATTTTGTCACGAAAACAAATACCCAATATCCAGTAATTTATAATGAGTGCATTTTACTATACATTTTTCCAATGCTGTCCAAAGATTGTGAAAACATGTAAAAGTCGGATTTCTGCCAGGGGAGGTAATTTATAGCACAGATTCAGCAATTTTATTGATTTTTACTCCGCTTTATTGTAAATTAAGAAAAAATGGGACGGTAGAATTTTCTAAGAATTTAATATATCTTGCATAAACTAGTTTTCTTTCTATTCTCAGTTTTTGGTGAAAATTAAACGACACAATTTTTTACAAGGAGTGTTTAATACTGATAAAAAAGAGTAAAGATTTCAGCCTTTACTGTTCAGAACACGCATGTATTTCAGTTCAAACTAGTAAAATTTACTATCATCATTCATGCTTACTTTGACAATGTCTAAACTACAGAATTTGCATTTGAAATAATTTCAAATCAAATAAAAATTTAATTAGAGCCAATTTTATACACCACAATCAAGTCCTGAACGGACCAAATAATATGAGGAACAGGGTATCTTTGATGACCACTAGACATAAGACGGGACGGTAAACTTGTTGAAAATTACTTAAAAGCGACATGAACATGTATAGTTTTAACACCAAAAATATTAAAATAATTAATGGAATGGAAAATTTTAGGCTTACTCAGGTCTACTCCCTTAACTGCTTTTTCAGTATTTTGACCAAGCTGAAATACGTCAAATAGAACCTTCGTTCACTGCAAACACGATTTTGCCGCAATGTTTTTATAAATGAAAGAACATACAAGAAATCACAGTTTTCTGGTTTTCCACCTGCTTTGTTTTTGTTTTGTTTTGTTTTGGCTAACGAAATAGCACAAAACGAAATAGCACAAAACAAAACAAAACCAAAAAAAACAAAAATATGAAAAGACAAAAGAAGAGAACAAAACAAAAGCAAGGAGAAAAAAGCGCGAAATATGATAAAATGAAATAAACAATAAGAAATATTTGTCAACGTTTAATGCAAAAACGACCTTCCTTACTTATCTGATAGACTACGATTTATATATACTTATTTCGACTGTGAATTATTCAGTTTTACGAACTACTGACAGTACTAATCACTCGCACCTTTCTGATTACTAATCAAACACATCCTTGCATTCAGTCTTAAAAACATCCCGTAAGATTTACCTCGCATACAAAGTATCAGTAAGTTTTAACATAAAAACAGCAAAACTAACGACGTGTATCTTTAGAAACTAATAAATCGTTAATCAGCTGAATGGATTTAATCGATTTATTTAATAAAAGACCGACTGACGGACTGACCACGAAATATTTACGGATTGCATATTCTAATTTTGTACAATTAAAATGCATTTAAAACATAACTGATTTGTGTTTTGAGACAAAATTACTATCGAACTTGTTAAACAGGGCTTACAGTTTAACTTTAAACAAAAACTGAGTATTGTAGTTGTTTATGTTGTATTAAATTCGAGGAAAACACGGAACGGATTTTATTCTTGATTTTATGGGTATTTTTTTAATCTTCAATATCAATAGAACGCCAATCCGAAGAATGATCTATAACATGAAAAATGTTTCATCAATTATCTCTCTTTCATGTAATTATCCCATTTGTAGCTAAGTTTTCGTTTATTAGGTAAAGAGCTCAAAAGATTAGTGGGGTTTCGACATTCCGTTAAGGGTTCTGTCATTTAATGGCAATTATCAAAATGTTTCTACCACATTTCATTTTTACGACAGACATATTTCAAAAATAAAATAATCAAGCTATCCAAAACAATTGAGAAATCAGGTAGGGTATTTTGGTCATTTAAATATGCGACTTTTGATTAATTCGCCACCCTGCTACTAGATCGTTTTCTAAAGAATATATTCTAATAATTCCAATTGGAGATACAGACGATTTATTCCTAAAAATTTAAACGTATTATGTTTATCTGTAATCTCTGTTGCATCGAATCAATGTTTCAAAAATTTATATCTATTTGGAATATAAGCCATTTTTGTCCAGATTTATCAAATTATTATCTTGGAATCAATTTCCAATTTTCAACCGATCCTTTAACCAAAACGTGCAATCCAAGATGACTTTAAAGATGTAAAATATATCAATCATTTGAAAACCCCTTTATTGTTGACTCCTATCATCGTCTGATGTTTGCTTTTATCCCATTTTCAATAAAAATAAACTTAAAACAGCATGATTCATTTCCTTTTAAATTATCTATTTTGTACGCTTTTGGAATAATCAAAGCTGTTATAATTAGAATTTTTCCTAAAATTTCTGTACTCCACTTGTGTAAAAAGACCTTTCACATCCTGAACTTTTTAATCCCGGTTTAGACTTTCATATTCTTTTTTATTGTGCCAAACATATATACCTGAGACTTTAACAGGATTTTCCGCCCAGTTTTTATTTGCTAACTTTTTTTCAAATTTTCAACCCAAATACCCTCTGTTTAGTTTCTATTCATAATTAGACCTGTAAAAGTTCCAAGTATTTCTATTCCATTTAGTGCTTTTAATTTTTCTGCTTTAGAACAGAATCAAAAAATAAAGTGACATCATCAGCTAGTTCATATATTTTTAATGTACTTGTGACTCCACCTAACTTGATTTGAATTCCTTTAAATTACAAACAAATGATAATAGTAAACACCTACAATGGCCGAAATCTCCAATCCCATGCCACAATTCATAATCGAACTGCACTGGACAAACACCAATGAAGACAAGAGACAAACACGTGACGATAGGAACTCCAAATATGCACTAGCAAAAGCCAGCGGTAGGTTTAAACCGGTTAATCGGTACCCCCCCCTTTTCTATCCTGTTTACCTAACGTATAATAAACATAGGAATAAAACCCAATACAGGTAGACTGTTAACTCTTTGACCAGTATCTTAAAAAAAACAAAAGAATAACAAAATACTGAGGTTACTGTGATTTTAGGTTCTGCATATGCGCATTTCGACAACTTATGTCTCTTCAGTGCAGATAAAATCAAAGTATTTGGAAGTCCATGAACCGAAATAGGTGTAAAACTGATAGAGAACAAATAACTAATAAGCTCTAAATAGAAAAGCCAAAAATCAGCTAAGGACAGAGCTATGCAAGAGGGGGATATTCCTATGACAAAACGTTATTTTGGAAGATAGGTCAAAAAGCGCTCGCCGCTAAACTACCGGCTAGCTCAAGGAACCTAGTATGCTGGCAAAACACTGCCAGTCTACGGAAGATAAATGAAATTCGAAACTTCCCGAATTGGGTTGGTAAATCTTTACTAGATCTAAAAAGCCATTTTTTCGACTGAAATAACACAAAAAGCGAAGATAAAGGACACTCTTGCTTAATGCCTTAAATATTCTGAAAATTTTCGAAAATTTACTCATTTGCCACGCATGTTTGCACATTACTGTATACGATTTCTACCTATCTGATAAAAGAATTTCAAAAGCAAAAGTACTCAACATTTTGAACATAAACCCACATTCTAATGAATCAAAGGTTTTTTCTTTAAATCAGGGAAAGTATTGTTCCTTCTTTATACACATTGGCATAGTCAAAAACATCTTGAATCTGTCTAATTAAAACCAATAAACCTATCTGCTAAGTATTCTGTCTGATTTTCATGAATGATTTTTGGAAGAACGTTTTTAATTTCTGTTCAAGATCAAATGAAGGTATTGTAATAAAACCGTAAGAGCTGTGCAAAATATGTACTATCAACTAAAACTTTAACTTCCATAGAAATTCAAAGAAAAAATCCATCGAAATCCGATGAAAAATAAAGATATGACATATTTAGAAAAAATTTGCAATTTTGGCCCCTTTGACCCCTTGTAGCTCGGAAACGGTAAGACCTACACAAAACAAAAAAATCCCATCGAAATCCGATGAAAAATAAAAATTCTACATAATCTGCAAATTCGCAATTTTGGTCCCGTTCGGCCCCTCATAGCTGGGAAAGGAAACAAGTTATCAAAAATCTAATTTCTGAGCGCCATATTAATTTTTCACAAGGAATCCATTGAAAAAAACTGCCTCAAAATCGGACTCAAAATTAAAAAAAAATTTTTTTTTAGATCTGCCCCTGTTGGGCCCCATTTATCTCGTGAGCGGTACATGTTACGTGAAATCCGTTGCATACCACATCTCCATTTTCTCAAATTTATTGATTTTTTAACTTGTCATTTTTTTCTCTAACCAAAGATACGATTTTTTTCCCAATCCAACTCACTTTTCTCTCGACCTAAGTAGAGCATCAACAGCCTTTTCGTTATATCTTTCCTCTGACCGAGTTTTAATGTGATCTATTTCTTTATCTAAAATATTGTTTTCCCTTTTAATTTTATTTTTTCCTCCAGTACCTTTTCTAATTGATGTGTTAATTAATGAATAACTTTTGATTTGTCTTTGCAATAACTAATAGTTAACTTCCTTGTTTTTATCTTAAAAGTGTCCCACATAGCTTGTGAAGTCTAAACGAAGCTTGTCACTTGAAATCATATATCATTGTCAGAATGTTTTACATTACCAAACAAAATTGTAAAATACAGTATTAACAAAAAAAAAAGATGTATCACCAAAAACAAAAAAACCAGATGTATCACCAAAGTAAAGTTGTTTAGTCCATCTTGCTTTTATTAGATATATGTACTTCTAAATTTCTTACAACTGCTAGATTGTTATCGGGAAAGAAGTTCAATTGGTATTTCATTATTAATAAACTACCAAAAATTGCATGTGAATTAATGATGTAATATTACGAAGTATATTGACATATCATGAAAAGGAAAAGAAAAACGAACAAAACAAAAAACAACAAAAAACAAAAAAAAAAACCAAAAACAAAACCAAAAAACAAAAAACAAAACGCAAAAATAAGAACCAAAAAATAAACAAATATCAACTTCATAACAATAATTTTCTTAGTCAAACAAATACCTTGTATAAATTACATCGGGAACGAATGCAGAAGCAAACAGGGAAAAGGGGAAATTCTGCGTATAAAAAAACTTGAGAGAGAAAAGTTTACATCCCACCTTACAAATTTCTTGTTAATTCATACCTAATGTGTAAATTCAACGCATCAGTTAATACTACAAACCATCAAAATGCTCGTGGCAAAATGATACCCGCTATAATAGGGGAAATAAACAAGTATAGGATCAAAAGAAATTGAAAACGAATACCAAAGAACAATCCATATCAAACATAAAAAGATAAGACAAATACAGAAAAATACCAAAAAAACGCAACCAAACAAAAGCACTAGCAGTGTGCAAAAATTGGAGGTATCTTCAGGTATTCTGAAAAGGTAAGCACGCTCTACTTAACGCGTGGCACATGTCATACAACCAATGAAAGGGTATTGGGTTAATGTACATGAGACACAATCTCTACAAATTCATGTATAACCAAGCAAAGGAACAATGGTTTTACTGTTGTTATACATCTTGAAGTCACAACGAGGCCTTCAACAATAAGCTTTGCTCATACCTTATAGTTAGTTCAAGACGGCCTTTAGCAACTGTAAGAGCAGAATTCTTTGCTAATTGTCGAGCCATGCTACATCCACGTCTTTCCTGGTCATTGATGCGGGATGAGTCCGGTGTTGTCACAGTCGGTATTTGCCTGTTCGGTAATAAACTTTAGGTCTACTCAAAGATGTCTATTTTCATTTGTGAAATTTAAACATTGTAACGATATGTCGAATCATGAAAACGATCGTAAAACACCTGTAGTCAATTGCAACAATTGTATAACCTTGTTTATAAGTTTTTGAGACAGTACTTTCGCTTTATTGACAAAGTCGCTTTACAAACTACAGACAGGGACGACAGTAGCAAATGGTTTTGAAAAGTAGACGCCAATAGCTGGGGATGTTAGAAAATTACTGTTCAAACACGGGAAATTTACTAAGTCGAAATCATCACGCTTGTTATTAAGTTTTGTTTTCAGACGGCAAGAATTATTGATACAAAGGTATAAGTCCATGTACATGTATGATGCTAATGATGGTGTAAATTGCATTAGCTGACATTTTATTATATAAGATAAAGATTATCCTCAAATATAGGATTATTTAATGAGAAAACATCTGAAATTTAAGGACTTGGCTAGTCTTCTTAGCGCACCTTGCTAGCTTTCACTTGGCGTCCGTCGTCCGTCGAAAACTTTTTACTCAAAGATATTCTCCTCTGAAACCACAGGGCAAATTGGAATCAAATTTGGTAACAAAAGTCCTTGGGTGGTCCCTTTTCGAAATACTATCCAGAAAGTCCGTACCTCATCCAAGATCGACGCCAGCGGGGACCATAGTTTAACACTATACCCTATGTGAAAATATATTCAAATATCTTCTTCTCAGAGACTGCTAGTCCAATTAGATCAAAACTTAGCACCAATGATCCTAAGATGGTCCCTTCCGAAAAGGGTATTCGGCAGGTCCCTACCCAAGATGGCTGCCACCCGAGAACAGAGTTTTAACATTAGACCCTGTATGGAAACACATTCTTAGATCTTCTTCTCAGAAACTACTTGTCCAATAAGAACCAAACTTAGTCGCAATGGCCCTTAGATAGTCTCTCTCCAAAAAAGGTATCCGACAGGTTCGTACCTCATCAAAGATGGCCGCCAGCGGGCAACATAGCTAAACTTTTGACTCTATGGGAAAATATATTCAAAGATCATGTCTCGAAAACTACTCGTCCAATTAAATCTTAACTTAGTAACTTAGTAACAATGATCCTTAGATGATCCCTTCCAAAATAGGTATCCGGCAGGTCCGTACCTCATCCAAGATGGCCGCCAGCGGTGAACATAGTTTTAACATTAGAACCTATTGGAAACTCATTCAAATAACTTCCTCAAAAGAAACTGCTAGTCCAATTAGAACCAAAGTTAGTCACAATGGTCCTTAGATGGTCCTTTTCAAAAAAAGATATCCAACAGGTCGATACCTCATCCAAGATGTCCGCCAGCGGGGAACATAGTTTAAATTTGACCTTAGGAAAAAAACAAATTCACAGATCTACTCAGACATTACGAATTTATGCAATTATAGAGCCAAACTTTGTCACAATTATGGTTAGATGGGCCGTTCAAAAAGTTCCTTATGTAATTACAGTACAAGGTTGCGACCAGTAGGGTACACCTATGGTTAAATGTGAAACACTTTCAAGCCTAATATAACTTGATAACAATAATAGATACCAAAATTTTAATGTTCACATAGAAATATTATTTTATACTACTAGAACTTTACTATATACTATATTTCAAATAGTTCTAATTATGTACATCAACACACTTTTTAGGGAGTGTCAATAGTTTAAAAAAAGATATCATGAAAAGTAATGATATTACAAAGGGAGATAATGAAACTAAGGGAGATATATACTTAATATTCTTTTGAAACATGTTATTATTACAACAGTTTATGAGGACAACCTTTACCAATTTTCTTTTAAAAGGGATCTCTCAATGTTTTGATTTCGGCAATATGTATTACCTTGAGTATAAGGGGAACCCCTGCCCATTTTTTTTTAAATTAATTTTGATCTAATAAAGGTTGTAATGGATGGAGGAGCTCAAAGTTGCCATGGAAATCTGACAAGAAAACTGAAATTTAAAAAAAAAGTATATTGCTACATATTGCATTTGCAAGTTCAGCAATATGTATAAACTAGATTATGAGGGCAACTCCTGCCCAAATCTTTTTTTAGGGGACTCAAAATATAATGAATTTCAGCAATATGTATTATATAGATTAAAAGGGGAACACCTACCCAAATACTTTTTGAATGGGGGTCTGATAGTGAATGATGGGTTTTACGCCAAACAAGAAAAACTGAAATTTTAGACAAAATACATTCTGCCAAATTTTAGGTTTTGTTTTCAGAAATATGCATAAATTAGTTAACAAGGAGAACCCCTACCCTAATATATTTTGAAAGCGGCCTTCTCATGTTTTCATTTCAGAAGTATTCATCACCTTGATAATAAGGGGAACCCCTGCCCAAATTGTTTTTGAAAGGTGGCCTGAAATTGGACAAAATAGATAACGAATTAGAACGCATTCAAATATCTTCTCAGAATCAACTTGACAGGTACGTTGATGGTATCATCCAATAAAGGTATCAATAAGGTCAACATCCGATCAAATTTGATTGCCAGATTAACATAAGTTAGCATTTGATATTTTGAAAACTTATTCAAAGATCTTAGTAACTTCTAGTCCATTGTAATCAAACCTAGTCACAATGGTCCTTAGATAGTCCCCTACAAAAAGGGTATCCTGCAGATCATTCAAGATGGCCACCAGTGGGAACATTGGATTCCATAAAAAGAATTTCTTCTTCAGAAACACTTATCCAATTGGACCCACACTTGATCAGAAAAGCATTTTGCTGGCCCCTTCAAAATTTGCATCGGTCATGTCTGCATCCAATCCAACGTTGCCTCTAGGGAATATAGCTCAAACTCTTGACCTTATTGGAAATGCCATTTATCTCTCTATGTCCGCCATAGCCCAGGCTTGAGAGACTCTTGTTTTCTAAACTAGCCTTGTATTTGATTTGATTTTTTTGTTTAAATTCGATAAATTAGATACAGACATCCAAAATTTTTTTCCGTTTTTTTTACATCTTGTTCAAACTTGATTTTATTTCTCAGTACTGAAAAGACTTTCTGTTTAAATATATGATTTAATTATAATTGCCTGGCAGGCTGAGGTTCTGTTATCATAAATCGTCTCAAATTTTTACATTGTTAAGTATTATATAATTGAATGTAGGTGTTAGATTTCTACAAAAGCTGGAAAACACTTCATCTTGGAAAAGTATCGGAGCAAAGTTTGTACGACATGACGTTGATGGTCACTGTAAAGAGATAGAGTTTAACACAACTGCGTACTGGAGATGTTTAATAGTCAATTTTGCTTCAACTATTCATCATCCGGTTGGCACATGCAGGATGGGTTCAATCAATGACACAAAGGCAGTTGTGGACCAATCATTGAAGTAAGATGTAAAAAGGGAATGAAAAAGCAAATTTGTTATATTATATATTATATATTATATATGGCAGAATTGAATTTAAACGTCTTTACATAACTTAAATAAATAAATAAATAACATGATATAACTTATTTTCAAAATTACTCTTTTTCATGAAGTTTTCAACCCCAAAAATATGACAAAATGATCACAACTGTCGTCTGGTCGGTAATGATTTATAAGTGATATTGCGGCATGATGAACATTATGAAAATTGTAAATAGGTAGGTGATACTTCCGGTCGGGAGCATCTGTCCTTTTTTCGATGTTAATGTTTTAAAATTCACTGCTCCACGATGTGTAAAAGATCAGGAAATGGCAACAAAATCGCCTTTTTAGTAACATTGTCACCATTGTGTCGTTCCCATTATATAAAAAGGTGTCCATGACAATAACATGTTCCGATACTAGATGTCACTGACACACTCAATCCTACTACAGAAATGGTACATGTCTATCATATATTATTGTACGCACTTTTGAAAACTTGAAACCAGTTTTTTTTGGGATACTTTTGTTATAGTTAAGCATCCTATCTTATCATACACCCGATTCTTTTTTCGGAGAAATCACTGCATCAATTCTAATTGGACTGTATCAAAACAAAACAACAAGAAATCAAATCTTCTGACCTAAACAAATTGCATAAACATTGTAAAATGTCTGTAGCCTTGTCGCTGCTGCAAGAACATTCAAGCTTCGTAAAGCTATTCGTGTATATTTCTAATGTAATAGAATTTGCAGTTGTTCAAATGCTGCAAGGCTATATAGAGTTACAATAAACCATTGCTTTTCCCGTAGGCGACAATACGGCAATTTCGAGATAGGAACTCTCGTGTAATTGAAGGCGGAAACGATCGCCTCTTATACCAGTGAGAAGAAAAACCTATTGAAATAAATATATACCACATAAAAAAACAACTATTTATGAAATTAAAGTGCATTACGAATAAAATTTAAACTGAAGCGCTACAAATCGATTAAATATAAATCACCCTGTTCATAAAATAGTGATTCACTCTCAGTGTATTGGTGTATTGATTATTTACGTATAAAAAAGATCGGTTTCCGGAGTGAACACAATTCAAAAATCCTGTATAGTACCGAATCATGGTCTACAGAATTCACAAAATTAATTTTCACCCCAGACAGTTTAAATTACTCAAGTTCATTACCGGACAAAAATAAAGACAAGAAAAAAGACAAGGGCTTCCCATTGCTCTTCTCGCCGTAATTATCGTTTTTAAATACCATAGTCCATTTCGCACAAATTCACCACCAAAAATAGCCATTGAAATAAACTCTGCAATATATGGCAGAGCAGGAAAAAAATAATATCTTATTTTGTAAACATTGCCATATTATACTAGTTTCCGATAAAACGCACGATTCACATATAGTTGCAACCAATCACAGCTAGACATGTCTTGAAATCTCTGTAGCATCTTCTCTTGACAAAATGGTTATCGTCTAATGGTTTATTGTAATCATAAATGTTGTCGATCGTAATTATTTCAGCGCATTTCCATCGGGTTGAAAAGGCTGTCCATCTCTTTCAATAAAACTAAAATCTTCATCAAAAGTCATCTCTAAATTTAAAAACACTAATAAGCTCAGATGCGGATATAGCTTTAGCAGTTCAAAGGTCCTTCTTTTTATGATAGAGTCCCATTAATTACAAAGATTTCGTTGTAAGCACAATAAATTAAATCCGCCTTTTCAAATGTACAACATTGCAGGTCTTTGAGACAAACACAAATACAATGTTTCTAGTAAAGTCAATGAATACCAGAAACGTTTGGTGTCATAAACGAATCAAGAAAGAGATTAACTATTTCTTTTTCCTGTGCCAAGAGTCGGGATATGTTAAAACCATTATTGGGCTCAATTTTGAAATATATACAACATAATATTTTACAGAAATTCTATGCAATGTATCATGTAAATGGCAAATTTATGCTGTCAGTGCTAGTGCAGCTTCTTAATGTGAGCTGGTGTAAGTTAATAGCTGGATTATCCCTGGTTTTCAAACTTTTTTTCGGTTGTTTATACTTCTTGTCTTTGGTGTGTACTGATCTATAAAATCATTATCAACATACTGGACCATATCAAAAAGTATAGGGTTAGTACGTCAGATGACATGCACGAACTGACGTGACGCTCATGAATCTAAATCAAAAGTCAACTCATGGATGAAATAACTTCACAAACGTAAACAATTTTAAAATTGTTCATTAAAAAAAAAAGAATACAGCTATGTATGTCTAACGATTACATACCTTCATACTGCAATAAAGATGAATCCAATTCTTAGCTAACTGACACAACAGTTTGCTAAAAAAGCTCTTGCCGACCAAGAGATGTCTACCCAGATATTGCACAACACTACCATACTGAATTACAGACAGGGTATATTAAGTGATAAGAAAGACGCAATGTTAATTGACGGTCTGTCATAAATCTATCTTCACGGATAATGTTTTATTTTTCTTTCGTAGTGCGACGGTGTTTTAAAAGAAGACAAGGCTACTTGAGCTAGCCGGCAGTCTAGCGGCGAGCACCCCTTGAATCATCTTTCAAAATTATGTATTGTCTTTTTCTCTCCTTTCAAGATTGTGGTCATGGAGTTAGTAGTCTACCAGTATTGGGTTTTATTCGCATGTTTTTTTATACTATAGGGAAACGGGACAGATAAAGTGGAGGTTTGGGTACCAATAAACCAGTTTAACCTATAGGGAAACGGGACAGATAAAGGGGAGGTTTGGATACCAATTAGCTAGTTTAACCCTACCGCTGGATTTTGCAACTGCCGGTACCAAGTCCGGCTGTCCCGAGTTCCTATCGTTGTCTACATTTGTCTTTTGTCTTATACGTGTTTTTCCTGTGTAGTTCCCTGAAATATTGTGGCATTTTATTATAATTTTGTGCCATTGTAGTTGTTTCCTGTTATCCATTCTTTTACATTCATTTGAAGTAAAATATACTCCGGATGTTAAGGCTTTAATTTTCCATTATTTATATGATGGTTATTAGAAAATTACCAAACGGAATTGTCCATGAGTTGAAAAGGCAAAGAGGGTCCAAAACTACTGAAAAAATTGTCGACCATAATCATCATAATCATCCCTCGACCCTAAATGGGATAACCTAGTCCATATAGAAATCTTTGAGAATTATATCGCCTTGAAAACAGTCTACTACATTTAATGTTGAATTTCCAATGAATGGCTTATTAACGCCAGTTAACCTGGAATTTCCACTCAGAATAGTAATACTGTTTTGACTTAGTCATGCAATATCATAACACAAATTGTCTCTCTGATTTGAACAATCGATTTACGAAATCTCCGAGTCGTTCATTTTGCATAACTGATTTTTATAATGTACTTTAAATATATTGTTTATGTTGTTATTTTAGTGACAAAAATTGTAAACGAATTTGCTATTGAGGCAACAAAGTGATTAACATACTACAAGCCGTCAAAAATCAGTATGGACAAAGATCATTCGGCAGATACATAAACATTGTACGTCACAATTTTAATAAACCAATCACAATAAACTGACCTGCGCAAGCATTCTAAAGATGAATCTACAGAACAACGTCAAATACGATGAACCAATCACTAAAGAGAAATAATACGTAATGTCCCAACTGATGCACGTGCATAAAAGGGGGGACTTCCAATTCAAAGTACATGTATCTATAAAAATATCAAATCAAATTCTACTGTTACGAAAGTAGCATACGAAATCAATCATTGATCAATACTTACAAATCGCGATATGTACGTATCAAAATGGGTTAATTTATAGTATTCTTACACTATATTTTAAATGTCGCTAAAGATCTAAACAGACACAGAAAGCGTCCCTAATTCGTGCCTTCAAATGTACATGTACGCAAAAAGCGAGAAATATTAGTGGTATTTATATCAACATGAATTTTATTCAGTCTACAAGTCAAAGGGATGACCATTTGATTTTCAGTGGAAGGGGCTTGGGCGAATTGGTAAATAAATGATTAATCATGGTACCAGTGAAAATAAATATTTTTATCCTAATTCTCATGGCAATAGATAATTTAATTTTGATTCAAAGAATATTTTTTTAATTGCAAATGGAAATAAATATTTGTATGTGACATTTGGTGAAAATAAATAATTTGTTCGAGAATTTCATGAAAATAAATAAATCCGATAAATAGGTAATAATTTTACCATAGAGGTAGAATTCGGCCTAGTCCTTCGCGTCTTCTCATATATATGCAAAATTTCAAAAACGCCTTCGCCAAATACAAATTTAACAAATAAATTAAACCTGAAATCACACAAGAAGTTGAAAACAAAATTTGTAACCCAAAAATATGACGTTGTGATACCCGTTTCTTAATTACAAGTAAAGGTAACGATTTGTATCATGTATAACTCATGCCATCAACTCCTCATAAGGGAGTCCTGTGCTTAATTATTAGAATAGATTTATATATTTTCCCTGCTATCAACTACATCCGACAAAGCAAATGCATTTTTATCGATCATTTGTTTGTTTGCTTCAGTACACGTTTCATTGTTTTCTATTTGTGTGCTTGTTTAATATGATTTGATTGGATAGTGACGTCTCTGAGTAGTTATTTAAATCGTGACGTACGCTGTTTGCTTGAAGTGGGAATTTCCAAAGTCATGTTTGCGCAGGTCAATTAATTCGACCATGCATTGTCCATACTGAATTTTGACGGCTTGTATTTTTAACTAAAAGTGTGTTTTAATTTTTATCTAAAAATAACAAAATACCGATGCCATTTCAATTACTAATGTCTCTTCAGTTCTGATCAAATAAAACGTTTGGAAGTCCATCAACCGAAATATGCGTAAAACTGATAAAGAACAAATTACCAAGATCTAAATAGAAAAAAAAAACAGAACCATCATTCGCTTTCGTTTTAAACAAACGTTTTCTTAAATTCAGACTTTTAAAGTTTCCATATAAAACCATTTATCGGGGCAGCATCGAAATACTGACTACTGGGTTGGTGAATAACCTCGGCGACTAATTGTCCACCAGCTTAGGCATCTCCCAAGTGGTAATAAATAACAAAATAATGAAGTTACTTTCAATTCAATTTCTACATATGGCCTTTTTGACATACATACAAGTTACTTACAGAAACTTGCGAACTGTAAAACAAAGAATGTTGAAGCATAACTTTCGGTAAGATGAGGATAGAACTTCAAATCTCTAAAAAGCAGGAGGGAGTTTTATTGGGTGCTCAGGGAGATTTCGAATTCTTTACCACATGTGAAATTCATGTATATAAACCTTTTTTTATTTGAATTGCAAGAAAATGTATGCGTAAAGGACGTTTTACCAAAAATGATGTCAAAAAAGAATTTTACAGTCAAATTATCTAATAACATCAGAGTCACTTCAGACATTATTTTTCCCTGAATCTCATATAATTGTTACTGTGAAGTGAACAAAAATGCCTATCAAAATTATTTTTCTATAGAAGCTCAATCTACATGATTTTTAAATAGAACTATTAACACGAAAATCATGTTTACGACCTCACTAATATAAAAGTTAATTTTTCAATCTCCATGTGCTTTCTGTTTTTATTATTCAGCGTTTTGTTATATTTCTTGCCATTGTTGTATTTGGTTGACATATTGTTTGTTCCGTCGGTATACAGTTGAAAAGATACTGGGATATGCTTTATCCTGCCAGTTGAAATTCTTTTCAATAAATGACTAAATTCTGCAAACTTAGTTTCAGCATATGACCATTTTTACCACCTATGTCCCTTCAATGCATATCAATCCAGAATACTATAAACGGAAATATATGAACAAATAACAACAAAAGAAGCCAATAGCAAACCCAAAACTCAGCTAAGTACATAGCCATGCCAGATGGAGATACTACTTGGGTTTGAACAAATGTCTTAACTTTAGATAGTTTGAAAGTTTCCAACTAAAATCGGTTTTCAGGTCAGCACCAAAGTTCTGACTACTGGGTTGGTGTATACATTGGAGATTAACAGACCTAAAGTAGAGGCATCGACTCGGTTGAAATAAATAACAAAATACCAAAGTTGCTGTAAATTTAGTTTCTACATATATATCAATTTTGAGAACTGATGTCCTTTCATTGCCGATCATTTCAAAATACTTGGAAGACCATAAATCGAAGTATGTGTAAAATCTGATAGAGAACAAATAAACAATAGGATCTAAATTAACAGCCGAAATCTCCGCTTTGGGCAGAGCTAAAAACATCTAAGTAAGACCGTCAAGACGACAATATACCTTTTTGTTCATCATTTCATTGTTTTCAACACTTGTGCAAAAGTTTTGCTGGTCATTCGAAAAGTATAATTGTTGCCTTGGAGTCTCTCGAATACCGTCCTGATTTACTGATGAAGTAGAAAGTTTGGTAGTTTTTGGCGGTTCATTAGAAGACCATTACAATAAATGAGACAGAAATTACCTCTATGAAGTTTTCATTCAATATTGCATTAAGTGTGGCAGGTGTATGTGTTGAAAATGTGTTTGGTTTATAATCCATTTAGTACAAACCTTCTATTTATGGTTAATGAGGTCACCAAACCAAGAAAACAAAACTGTCCATTTAATTTCTTTTTTATATGTTTTTATATGTTAGTATAGCAGTTTGTTATTAAATAAAATTTTCAAAATCCCTTGTCAAAAACGAACGTTTCAGGTATTTTGTATCATACATGATGTTAGTAGGGAAAATAAGTATGAATGGTGTAAGCTGTGTGATTACACAGAATAGTTTGAGGCCTTACTACTCTACAGCTTTAGGCACACAAGACTAGGTTTCATGCCATGAAAACATGTGCCGATAATATTTTTTTTATTCAACATATTATTTGAAATTGCAAGAATAATGTATAAAAATCAGTATAACATACCAGGTTTTTATGAGATCTACGCGTTTTATTTTCTAAATTCACAACATAGCCCATCCCCCCCCCTGAAAAAAATATTGCCATTATCTGGACATAGACCACAATTAATTTCACTATATGTCTTTGTTACAACTTTTCCCAATATTTTCTTGCACGCATATTTTAGGCCTAAATTTTCCATATACACAGTTAATAATATCCGGTCCAGGTAAAACCTGAAAAGCATGACATATGTTGACCGGCATTTTACTCTGGCATTTGAAATTCAATCAAAGAGGGGTCAAGATTTAGAGCTTATATGTAAATTCATGGCTAATTACACCCCTTTGCAGAGGCATGCTGCTGCCAAATTAGATAAGATTCTTCCGCAAAAAAATATTTTTGTAAACTTCCAAGTATATACTTTAATTTTACCACAAAGTAAAACTCTATTACCAAACAAACTCTACCATTATTATTTTTTCAAAAATACTCCTGTTTAATTAGGAACTACATTAGACTACCCTGAAACCGGATGTAGAATTTGTGGTCTATGTCCTATCAAAGGGACAAATTTCAATAGAATTCAATAAAATTTTTACAATTTACTAGTATATGTGTTAATAACATAATAGCAGTGTTTGAGCGCATTCACATTATAAACAAGTGAGAACTGGCACTAAACATAGGTATAGGGTTCTTCAACTACAAGGTTCACTTTAAAGACCATGATTTATTTCAAATATCAGAAATTAATTCCAAATATTTCTTTTTGAAATCTTCTTTGTACTTTTTCTATTGAAATTGCATTTTTTACATTCAAATTACAAGTTTTTACCATTATTAAAACAAATTCTTGTAAAAAAATATTTTTAATGATTTTTT
>MJUU01056156.1:126954-143738 GCA_002080025.1 Modiolus philippinarum
AAATAAACATACACTTTTCCATTGCAAAAAAGCCATAAAAGGGCAAAATGTAAGAAAATCAGAAGTCTAAGATTGTCAAATTTCATGTTAAAAATTAGAGGAACATGTAAACTCTCACTTTCAATAACTTTCGATCAAACCTTAATTGAAATCTAGAAATGCCTTATGAAATAACCACACAGGGGTTGTCTATTTATGAATTTCTCAAGAATTGGTAAATGGTAAACAAATTAATAATATGAATAAAATCTTCCGGCTGTTGTTTCTAATTTTAATGATTTGATGTAATTAATACATTCCTTATAAAATGAGACCCCTTTCTTGTAAAAATTCATAAAAAATTGGAAATGCAACACAGGAAGGTTAAGAAATAGGAAGAAAATATAGTTTAAAAAGGGCAATATTCCACATAACAAAGGCATAAGGTGACTAAAAATGACATAAAACACTCTATTACAGCGTTAAAATTGACAATAAAAGCTCTGGAACATTATTCCTTGGTTACTAAACACAGCAGTGATGAAAAATCGGTTCATTCACCGGACACAGAGGAACCCCCCAGCAGTACCAGATTTCTACGTTCTATCAAACAAATAAAGTTGAATTGATACTGAGGCTGGGATAAGGTGTATGGAAACTAAAAATCATCTTCTGAGCTGATACAGATGCAAATTTCATGGTTTAACACTTGTTTTATGTACAATTTCTCAATTTTGCCATATTTGGTCAAATATGCAAATTAAATCTGCCAAATATGGAAATTGTAGGTCAAAACAAAATAATATTATTCACTTTGCGTCTGGACAAAATTTGATGACCAAACTATGCATGTTTTTATCTCAGCGTAGATTTTAAGCAAACTAGTGGCCCCCCTAGATCAGGACATAGACCACAATTAATTTTACTATATGTCTTTGTTACAACTTTTCCCAATATTTTCTTGCACGCATATTTTAGGCCTAAATTTTCCGTATACACAGTTAATAATATCCGGTCCAGGTAAAACCTGAAAAGCATGACATATGTTGACCGGCATTTTACTCTGGCATTTGAAATTCAATCAAAGAGGGGTCAAGATTTGGAGCTTATATGTAAATTCATGGCTAATTACACCCCTTTGCAGAGGCATGCTGCTGCCAAATTAGATAAGATTCTTCCGCAAAAAAATATTTTTGTAAACTTCCAAGTATATACTTTAATTTTACCACAAAGTAAAACTCCATTACCAAACAAACTCTACCATTATTATTTTTTCAAAAATACTCCTGTTTAATTAGGAACTACATTAGACTACCCTGAAACCGGACGTAGAATTTGTGGTCTATGTCCATCTGAACAAACATCGGAAGTAATGTCAACTGTGTGTTTGTAAAAGAAAACAATATTATACCGTTATCGTTCATCACGTGACTAGTACAGAAAATTACAGGTTGCACATGTTCAATGAGAAACATCGATCGGTTATCTCCCTTTACCAAGTTAGTTTTGTATGGTTCAAAGTGGAGATCATTTTAATTAGCATATCAATGAAATAAAACAGGAAACATCTACAATGGCTGAAAATTATAATTACAAGCCACAATCTGCTAGAGAACTACACAGAAAAAACACAAATGAGATAACAGACAAACGTAAACAACGATAGGAACCCGGGACAGCCGGACTTGGTACCGGCACCAGTAAAAGCCAGCGGTAGGGTTAAACTGGTTTAAGGGTACCCAAACCTCCCCTTTATCTGCAAGTGTCCCTATAGTTTAGTAAACATACGAATAAAACCCAATACAGGTAGACTTCTAACTCCATGGCCACAATCTTCAAAGTAGAGAATATGACAATATGAATTTTGAAAGATGGGTCAAGGGGTGCTCGTCGCTAATCTGCCGAACATCTAAAGGAGCCAACACTGTCGCACTAGGGACGAAAAATCGAACTCAAAACTTCCCGCAGGATTTAGTCAAGAATCATCATATATTTCAGTAGACATCTGCAGTATCAGTGAGAGGCCGGTATGTATGTAAAATTTTCAGGTCACTAGATTGCAAAGCTAATTCAAATGATGCAAGCAGAGTATCTTGCCAATATCCCCTATTACGTAAAGAATGTAAGTTACGTCCCAGCTTTTCGGGATTTTTTTTAACAACATTACAGTAAAAACGAGGATTAGAAATGCCCTAAGTAATAAGCTGTTCGAGAGTAACGCGATTTTTAGATATCAAATACTGTTATAAAACTTCTTAAAGGTATTCAACAAGTTATGAAATCTGTAACCCTGTTGTAAAAGTTTTGCTGTGATATTATGGTTACGTTCATTGAAATCGTCAAGAGTAGAACAAACACGTGCGAATCGTACTAGATGAGAAATGTACACCCCGTATGATGGAGCTTGAGGAATGCCGCCGTTAAGAAAAGGGAAATTAGTTATAGTAAAATCAAAATCATCCCTTTTATCAACTACTTTAGTTTTTATTTTACCAGAGTCAATAATAATACTTAGATCCAGAAAAGGGCAATAATTGGAAACTTTGTTAGCTTTATTTAATTTCAGTTCTTGTTGGGAAATAACGTCTACATAATCTAAAAACTTGAGATTGTCAATAATTAGGATATCGTCAATATACCTGCTGTTATTATTGAAAATAGAAATACGATTATCACTGTTTTGTATGGTTCCGTTTTGAAGTTTTTTCATGAAGTCTCGTTCGTAACAGAACAGAAAAAGATCTGCAATGAGAGGTGCACAATTTGTACCCATGGAAATACCTATGAACTGTTGATAAATAGTGTTGCAAAAACGAACAAAAATGTTGTCCAGCAAAAGATTTAGTGCATTAATCATATCATCACATGTCCAGGAAGAATAATTATTGTATATAATATTTAAGTAGAATCCTTGCTTTTTGTTAGAACAAATGAACTGCAGACCAGAAAATTTAAAAGACCATTTAATAAGTTGTCCTAATTTGGATTTAATCATCTTATATGGAAGAATGGTGTAAAGTGTGGAAAATCATAACTTTCGATGGATTAGACTGGTCTTTGAATAGATTGTAATTTATCTAAAACTTCAATTGAATTTTTTACTCTCCAAAAGTAATTTACACCAGAGTTTTGATAAGTTTTTTCACAGTATTTAATAACTAACTCCTTTATACAAGTAAGTATCTAGTTAAATGAATGGGTAAATTAGTAGTAGAACACTTACTAGATAAAACGATGTTTGAAATATAGAATCCACAATTGCATCGAGTGAGAAACGACATTTCTACACTAGAGATAGTTAAATTTTCAAATTTTTTAAACGCGAGGCTTGCCGAGCGTTTAAAATATTTGAAAATTTAACTATCGATAGTGTAGAAATGTCGTTTCTCACGAGATACAATTGTGGATTTTATTTCTCTCATGATTTTAAGGAGTTTTTGGACAAAAATATGACCCTTATTTTCTGATTATCCGAAATAAAAGTGTTCCTTGAGCGTGACGTCATCAGGCATGGTCGCCTTTTTTCATGACGTCACAATGGTCTAGTCGGAAAACGGCAAACATATTTGACGTCATAATTGAATTTCATCCAATCACTTGCTGAGAACAACATTCTCTCTAGAGAGGAGAAACGTTTTTCTCCAACTGTTCAGGAAACGTGAAAACGGGACAGAAATTAGAGAAGTATTTTTTTTCTTTTGATATTTAAATTAAGATTATTTCCACTTTAACTATATATAATTAACTTGATACAGGGAGATAACCGACCGATGTTTCTCATTCAATAGACTATAAATTTCAATTTTCACAGGAGTTCACACTAAGTGCTTTTGTTCTTATGTCGTCTTTTTATTTCCGTGCATTGTGGCTGTCTCACGTCCTTGTTTTGTCTTTGTTTTTCTCTATTGCCATTTTTGCCATGTCTTTGGACTTCGATTTTTTGTAATCTTCACTTCCCTTGTTCCTTCGGTATTCTACTGCCGTTGTTTCCCTTAAAGAAAGTTTTGTAATCTTTCTCAGGTTACTACATACTTCTCGAGAGCACTGAAGGTGATATGACCTTTTCAAATTATCAGTTTTTCCTGAACTTATAAATGTCATTGAGTTGATTTCGGTTGATCATGCATAAAACTTACTTTTTCAAAACATCCCTACAAAGCCTTGTTGCGTTGGCAATAAAAAAAATTGCAAAAATATTTTGTCAGAATCAGTAATTTTACTCTGGTCACACATTCACATCAGAAACCTTTTCAAACAAATCTTGTTTCATTATCTTATGATTTGTATCATCATTTACGATCAAAACACACTTCTACAGGAAGAAATAACAAAATACAAACGTTACTGTGAATTAATTTTCTGCATATTAAGATCATACGACCTCGCAGCCTCAAATACCCCAATATCCCCTAAACTTGGATATTGTCACGCATTTTGGGCAATTGGCAGACCATGTGTCATACCATGAACATGTTCGGGCGGTACGAATTCTAACTGTTTTCTTCAATAAATAATTAAAAATCACAAGAATAATATTTAGTCAGCATTAGCAACTCCCCCGATAAATTAAAAGGTGATATATGATGATATTATTTACTTCCGGTTGCTCTTGCCCACTGTATTCCAGACACACCAACCTGTCTCTAATCAATTGACGTTTCCCATTGTTATTTCTGATCAAATATATTCTTATATCGGAAAAACTCGTTTTTTTTCGGTAGCGCATGGCATTTTAGTTCTGACTACTTGTTGGGCTCAAATATCCCAAGTACAAAGATTTCTTGTTTTTGTAGCCGACAGTACATCATATCAAGACTACATCTTCAAAAACTAATTTATCAGTTCCATATTAGTTCATAACATGACAAGTGTCTTCATAAACCTTCATGAGCCTAATGGATATCTCAGACATGTTATACTCATTTTTAGATATTTTGTAGCCATAAATCAAGCATCCGACATAACGAATTAAAATAATATGTCATTTTAAAATTTCAAATCCAGGGCAAATTCGGGGTATTTTTCCAGTTTACAACAAATATATAGGTAACTCTAGGAACATGGTTTCTGTTTAGCTTTCTTGAATAGCGGTAATACATTTTTATCTTATATTTTTGATCTTTAAAAAATTGTTGGCCTGAAAAAAAATGTAGGCCACCTTGTTATTGAGAGAGGTATTTTGGAGCTTACAAAATAAGGAATGTTTATAACAAAGCTTATAAAATATCACGTTTGATATTTGTCAGTTTGATTAGACGTCGAAAAAGAAAAAGGCCGAGAACATTACGGTTTCAAGATTATTTAATTCCGCATCCGACTTGCGTTTTGCAATCGCTGTATAAATGTCGATATGTCTTATGAAGTTTTATTTACTGGCAAGTTTTATTTTTTTAAATATACTGATATGCCAATAAATATTTTGTATTAAGTCTTGTGATTCCTCAGAGAAATGACGATTTTATTGTTCTAGTCCAGCGCTCCAAGTTTTGGGTTGGCTATTGTTGTCAGTCTTTAGCTATGTCCATTGTAATTTTATTTTCAATAAATTCATTGTTGTGAAGCCAATTACTTTTGGAATCTTACAATATCTAAATTTTTGTAAATTTGGTTGAAAACTAAGGAGTTTCTCTCTCCTGCAAAGCTCTGTCCTTAGCTGATTTTTGGCTTTACATTTAGATCAAATTGGTTATTTGTTCTCTATCAGTTCTTAAACATCTTTGAGTTGATGGTCTTCCAAACGTTTAGATTTTATCTGCACCGAAAAGACATAAGTTGTCGAAATGCGCATATGCAGAAAATAAATTCGCAGTAATTTCGGTATTTAGTTATATGCTATTTAAATCGAAGTTGTGATTATTGATAAAATTTTGCTGATGTTAATGGGCATGATGAAGAAAAACAATAAAGCATTTTTCCATTGCTTGGTTCTACCATGTATTTGTAGAGACTTCGTCTAGTTTGCAATTATTCCTTATTCATTCATTGTTTAAGCGAAAAACACTTAAAGTGAAAATTGTTTTTCAGGGTAAAAGGTATTTCTAACCTACGGGTGGTTGATGCTTCTGTGATGCCGGAACTTCCGTCTGGAAATACAAATGTTCCTACTATGATGATAGCAGAGAAAGCAGCAGATATGATAAAGTGGGATAACAGAAAATATATAAATTTGTGAAATAAGTAAACATAAGGAGTATGCAATTATTTTCAGGTTATGTGCTTGTTTTAATTTTAGGACAGCAATTCAAAATTAAAAGAAAGTTGAAAATGAATTAAAATGTCTGCAAAGTATTTATTTTGTTTTAGAGTATTTTGTTTTCAAATAACCTCTCTTTAAATATAAGTGTTTTATTTTTCTAAATATAAAAAAGGGGGACATCGTTCGTTAAAGTGAACCTTTAAATTAAATCATAAAGTATTTTATATAGGGAAATGACTATACTACTTTTAAGAGATTTTTTCTTACTTTGCATGTTTTTTTCGAAATCATTATATTGTTTGCGTATGCAAAATAAAAGTAAGTTAAAATCGAAAAATCTGTCTAAAACGAACAATCCAGGGACAGCGGCAACATTGGAAACGCAGAGAATCGAGGACCCAATAATAGTACGGGACAGAAAACAAAAATGAAGACATATTTACAGATGAGCAACACGGATCCAATAAAAAAAACCATTGGTAAGATCAGATGCAGGAAGATTGGTAGAGTAAGCATCTCCTGTTTTTTAAAAGAAGCATGTCAACTCCGGTAGAGGAATACAAACTTAAGCTGTAAATAACAATTTTCCCCATTTTTGATGAAAGATTGTGAGCTTATATGGTCCGTGACCCCCAATTTTTATTTCATATTTTTTAAAGTTAAATTTTTGAATTTAATTCTGCAAACTATTGAAAAATTCTGATGGATTTCGCTTATTCCCCCAAACAACCTTTAGGTCACTGTTGAAATAAAAGAAATACATTGTGAAGCGTTAGTTTCTCTGGTGATATGTATATCTCCCTTGTGTTTTCACCATCTTTCATAACATTGTTAAATGGATAAGAAACAAAGATTACAAATACTCTACAAATATATAGTAAAACCAATGTTTTTCGCCTTGAGACTTTTGACAATAAGGTCCTTGTGCCAATATTTTTTTGTAAATTTAGCTTTGGAGTCATTTTTTATGTCTGTTCAGTGCAGAAAGGCAGATAAAATCTTAAAATTTATAAAAGTAGTAGTTTTAAAGATAACAAAATGAAACACACATGACATTAAGGTGCTTAAAGGGAACAAGCATTATTTCCAGGTCCAAATATCGATTTCAGCCTTATCTGTTTACATTTTTTTAATGTAAAAAACTAAAAAATAAAAAACAAACAAAAAACAAAAGAAAACCCCCTACTATGACAAATTACTTTTTGTTATTCAATTTACTTTATTGATTGTCCTGATCTATTTAATTGTATTCCATATTGTCATGTTTTGTCAAAGATATATTACATACTGGGAATTGTTACTTGTTTGAAAACGGATACATGGAAAAACTATTACTTAAGCACAAAGACTGACTAAAATGGAATTTATAACGATTTTGTTACATGAATTTGGTAAAGTTAATATTATGAATGCATAATTTTTTCCTCGAAAGTATATGGAGCAAATGAATAAGATTAAGATTAAGATTAAGATTAAGATTGTTTATTTCAATTAATGGTCCCACAAGGGGCATACAAATTTCATACAATGATTAAGATTCCTCATCAGCAGCACCTAGAACCAAAGTTATAGAAATCCACAATTTTAAAACATGTTGAAAATGCATAAACCTAAATGAAATCCGAATAATCAGTTATGTCACTAAGGACCCAAATACGATGGAGAGAACTAAGCATTAGGTATCAGAATTCACATTAAGTTAAATAAGAGTTATAAACAAAGTGTACTTATGAGATATAATCTCATTTAAAAGTAGACCCTATCTAAGAAAATTAAAGAGCATACATCTGAACACGGGAAATTACTTACTCAACAATGCATTAAAAGATAAATTCCTAGATTAATAAAATTTTACGAAAGGATATAGACTAAATGTACATGAGACCATAGCACATATGGTAACTCTGTCTACAATTCATTTTTATGAGCTGTTTGGCCATTTCTGAAATTAATTCTATCAGCACTAGAACCCAAATATAGGTAATCCGCAATTTAAAGAAATGTTTAAAATGCATAAAACAAAATGAAATCCGAATAATCAGTAATATTAAATATAGCTAAGGACACAACTACGAAGGAGGAAGCTAAGCCTTAGGTTTTAGAATTCACATAAATTTAGGTAATAGTTTTAAATAAAGTTCTGAAATTGCTCAAATTTAGAAACACTTGTTTTTTCATGAATCCTTGAAACACGTGTACAGTATATCGAGTATTTATTGTATTTCAAGAACTTTTGAATTCAGAAGCATTGAAAACAGCACATCTGATTAAACGAAAACATAGAAAACCAGCACTGATACAGTGCCTGTACATAAACATTTTATCTTATGAGCAGTATTGAGACAGGTCTCAATCCGAAAACCTGTTCTTTGTTAATATACGTGCCCTTGTTTTATGATTTTAGCAAATTCACATTTTATGCATACAAATCAGCTGGACCACAAACTCTGAATTTTAGGTATATGATTTGAGAACATTTCATGCTCATAGATTTTCGTTCTTTGTCCACTACAGATTCAAATGACGTACAGTTTTACGGCTTTCCTTTCAATCTTGAAAAAGTCCATCAGATATGGAACAAATAACATCATCATACCTTACAAAATTAAGAAACAATTCCATTGGTTCCGACATAGTCACATGACATGCAATAATCTGGATATTTCTGCTCTTTATTGTTTCAAACGATAAACTACCCTATTATTCATGGGTTTGTAAACCAAAAGAGATTTACAACCTCCGTTAAGTACCATGATATTGTAATTACTCACCAGTGAATGCCCCAAGAAAAAAAAACATCGTTCGCGGAATAACCCTATAAATACACAGTGTCCAGTGAACAATCAAGAATTACCATATAAGGGCTTGACAATTTTGGATATTTACCTCCCCAGAAGGTTGCAAATAAATATTGTCAAATTCATATCTCGAATCAGAATATCAACTGATTACAGCCATTATATCCAATGATGTGAACTTGTTTTGACTGTTTTATTTGTAGATTTTACTTCTGTTTATGTGACGTTATTTCCCGTATTTTGTCTTTTGATGTTGTAGGTTGTTGTTGATGTCTTTGTGCTTGAGGATGCTGTATGTTTGTATATTATGTATTTGAAGGTTATTGTGTAATACATCCATGTTTTTAATATGTCTCCTGGAATAAATGTGCCTTTTTATACTGGACTTAAATAATGACTATTCGGAAAAGAAATGATAGTTGATAAAACCTAGATTGTTCGGTTCTCACTTACTTTACTTCATTCAACAAATTAAATTATTTTATGAGTTATTAAAATTAAAAAAGGGTTTTCTTCTTGTTTCCAAATTTTATATATGTAAATGGTTCTTACGGCCTAGATGTTTGTTGAATAAATGGATGTACTCAGATTAAGTACATTCCGATGAATATTTTCGTATAAGTTTAATGTCTTTCCTTTTTAAGATTTAATTGAATTTGCAATGTAATAGATTTTCTGTTGAATTCTTTTCTCTGATTGCTTCTGTTTATCATGATTAATTGTTAAAATACTCTGGATGAGTAAAACTACATAGCATTTGAAATTAGAACGTTATTTACATTAACACAAATTGAAATTAATAATTAAATAATTTGACACATTTTTGTCAAACAGTAAAATTCAGTTATTTTATTGGAAATATTTCATAGCAAAAATTGAACCCACTCAGAGATTAGAATATCACTGCACAAACCTATTTGTGTGTTACTTTCATTTAACACAAGTAAACACAGGAAGACTGTATTGCTAGCTTTAAAGATTCCAATTGTTTTGTTTGAAGACCCATTTTTTCTATTAAGTGCATTGCTTTTCCATATTTCAAAAAATATTTACTGCACAATAATTAAACGTATGTTGAGTATGTATGTGTTCATTTATAGCTGGATGTTATCACTTGGCTTTTCTACAAATAATAATAGTAAAACAACTCAGCTACTACCTCAGTTAGGAACATTTTAGACCGCCTAACCCCATAATTTTCAACTTGCACTTTGATGTTTTAGAATCACACATTACGGTTATAGTTGTTATTCATGTGCTGGCAAAACAATAAGATATCCTAATAGCAACTCCTTAAGTAACATTTCAGTAAAATATTACAATATAATGAGTTCTGTGCAGAAAAATAGCTATTATTGAATTTACCCATTCCGTGAAATAGATTTAGATTTTATCATTATATTTATCTAATTACACCGATTACAAGTTGTCTTGTTGGAATGAGTGTCAAATAAGATCATACAATTCTAGGCAGATGCCCTACAAACTCACAATGTCTTAGATAAAGATAATAAACACAAACCAAACGCACAAAAAGAATTCTATAGGTCTATATTGCATTGGATTCACCCATTGATAGTGTGACGGGTATCGCTAGCGGGGGCAGAACATGCTCACCCTTCATTAGTACCTGGTGTCATTCTAGGTTTTTCACAGTTAAGACGATAAGGGCCTTAGTTTTGAATGTTGTATTTTTCCGTGCTTTGTGACTGTCTCATGCATAAAATAGACTAGTTAGGGCTGCCAGACGAAACAGATTTTGTGTTTCCAATTATTATAAATTATTTATTTCATTTAGATGAATTCAAATTTTACTGTATGGTTGCTAAGTAAAAATTCCAAAACACCCTATCAGGAACCTTACTAAAATTGTAAAAAACGTTTTCAATTTTTAAAAACGATTTATTTCACTTGAATGTATTCAACATGTTTGGTTGTTAAATAATATTCCCAAAAATCCCCTGCGTTTGAGAGTTTCAAGTTGCCAAAACTAGAATAAAATATTGTTGCATTCAAATTATTGAAAATGAATGATTCTAATCAAATATAAACAAAAAGTGTGGTTGCTAGGTAGATTAAAAAAAATAAACTGTCTTTAGGAGATTCAAGAAATTTACCAACTTAGGAGTCAATATTAGTTTTTCAGTCAATAAGTTTTTGGCCAAAATATGTTCAAAAAGAATTTTTGCTAGATACAATTCCAAAATTTTCAGGAAATTAACAAACTTTGAACCATATACACCAAGTTTTGCACCTGCTTCGTTTCTTTATTCCAAAGACTTCGGCTCTTGCCAATATGTCGGTAATTTTGCTATTACTCTTATTTATTGATTCTTAGTGTGGAGAATCATGTCTAGTCCAAACGATTGAAGAATTGAAAAATACATGGTTGCATACAAAAAAATCCTAATTTTTTTGCATTTTTCGGAGATTCATCAAAGTAGGAATCCAAACCAAAATTTTAAAAAATTATAGCACATATACAGACTATTCTGCAAGAAAATTAAATTCTAAATTTATAATGTGGCCTGAGTTTTATTTGCCTAAAGGATTTAAAATTTGAATCCTTCTGGCCCTTCATTTTTTTTTCATCTGGACTTATATCAAAATTCCGAAAGCCTACTGAGCATCTACAGACTCAAAAAAAATTCCTAATTCCATAACATGCTGAAGGAGCTGAAGAAAAGCTTGACAGACTGACAGATCGACAGCTGGTAAACTGGCAACTACAAATGTAGCTACAATTGCTAACCCATACATAAAATTGATGCCTCTAACTTGAATATAGATTGACTTTGCGTTACACTTTTTATCCCATTATTCTATTATAAAAACGGAAAAGTACCTCCCCTGTGCTAAACCTATTTTTAATTCAGAGCTTTCAATAATTCTCTGGCTCTAACTACCACATTTTATATAATGTGCAGGAAGATGTTTATATCTAAATGAATAAATATACTTAATTGTTATTCGAATCGATTAGATACTATTCGAGGATGTATTAGAAATAGATTTTTATTATTTCAGGTGAAGGGATTAAACACAAACCTAAAGATGCTTTGGACTTAACACGTTTTTATGTGTTTATGTACTAGTACGTGTGCCGTACATCATAACCAAAACGGGCGAATCTATATGTGTGTTGAACTGGTTACGACGAATACTAACGATTCCAGTTCCTCGTCCGACATAATGCCAAGACCCTTCTCTCGTAGCCGCCATTAAAATGTTGCAACAAATTTTGTCAAATTCTGTTTGCAAATAAAAAAAAAACGATACAAATGCTTTCTCTCGTATTTGAATCACCTTTCTTTTGTCTTCTAGTTGACGGCCAAACGACCGCAACGTTGGGAACTTAACCTTCTCCTTTTTGTCATTTTATTTGTTTATTAGTTTGTAGATTATTGTGTAACTTTTACCATTTAACTTTGACTAACTATACCATTTCCTTTTTTTTGTTCATACATGTTAGTTTTTGGCCGTTTACAACATATATATTTTTATTTCTTTTCGCAAGTGTACCATTACGAATAAAATATATTTGATGTAATGTAAAAAAAAACAATAGAAAAGAGGGTCTACCGACTGGTACGATATTGTCAAAGTCTGCGTTTAATATAATTGCCATGCCCCCCTTTTTCTTTGTTTTTTGTTTTGCTTTTGTTTTTGTTTGTTCTTGTTTTCTTTCCCTTTGGGGGGGGGGGGGGTTGAACTCCCCTTTATTGTTTGCTTCTGTATTCAACTTACTAGTTGTCAGACATTCGGATAAACTTAAATCTAAATGACAAAGACAAGCTAATCAACAAAAATTAACATCCACAAAAGCACTAGCACTGCGAACCCCTCACAAAACAGGAGGTATCATCATGTTCCGGGAGGGTATGCATGATCTGCTCCATGCATGGTTTCCGTCACAGCCAGCTAGGATAAGGTATTGAAAGTTATGTTTGTCAGCTGATTTATTGTCATTCATTAACAGTCTATTAACAGTACAGTTTTTATGATAAGCAGCAAGCATTTTATTTCAATTCCCTTTAATATTTAAGAGAAGATAAAAATTCAACAGAACAGTAAACATCAAATGATCCATAACAGTTAACAACTGATTTATTCCACCAAAAACTTTCAATAACAACCTAAAATGCTCAAAACGCATTAGAAGAAAAGGCGTAAATCCATTTCTGGTGTACATCTTGTATATTTATTTCTACTGAACTAGTGCACAGTCACTTATTCCGTCAAATATCATTCCCAATATCTTGCACATGATTATGGGTTAAATAAATGGCAGTTATGTATTCCGGAATAAATGTTTGTGATGGAATAAAAACACTGTTACATTATTTTCTAACCCCCGAATAGAACCCAACCACGTCAATCACCTTGCGGTTAAATTTCTTAAAGCGTCTAGGTGACTATGATTTTTCTAATAGTTCGTGTATTATGCTTACTTGGAAATTCTTGTTTCTATTTTCATCATCCTAACTTCTTTATTCTATACTCATCTTTGTAACTTCTTACTTTTTATTTTGTACTATTATAATAATTCTAACAAATAAAGAATATGAAAATTAAGATATAAAACAACGAATTCGGAATAAGTAATTGAGAAACTAGCATTTAAAATTGCAAAACAAGATTTTCAATTAAGAAATACAATAAGAAGATATATATAATACATAAGAAATTACAATGTAGGATGACAAATCTAGAAATTAGGATTATAAATTTACAAGAAAGGATGTTTAATTTAGAATTTCGAACTCAGAATTCTGAATACAGAAGTAAGAATCTAGAAAATAGAAGTATTAAGTTAGAATATAGAAAGTAGAATGTAGAATATAGAACTAAGAAAGAAGAATTTAGCATAAAGAATTTTGACCCCTTTGGCTTTCCATACATATCATATCGGTATAAGCCGATAAATGAAAAAAAAAACACTAAGATCTAAATGGGAGGTCATAATCAGTTTAGGACAGAGCTTTGCATGAGGGGGATATCACTTATTTGTAAGAAAATAAAATATTGCAAATTTCCAATTAAATTTACATTTGACGTGTCTTTAACTATTTGTATCTAACACTAGCCTTACAATTGGACAATGTAGGAAATTTGTTCTCTATCAGATTTTTCATACGTTTTGAGGTGAAAATTACAAAATTTTAAATTTTAAAACCCATCAGCTTTCAAAAAACAAGTTCGGCTATGTTTGAATCAATAACCATTAATTTGTAGTTTGCCAAAAAATTCTTTTTTCCAAGTTACTATTGAACATGTAAAACGTATGTGTTTAAATTGCAGGATATAAGAATTTTTAACATATTTTACAACTTTTTACACGAGTGTTACAACACTTCTTTTAATCAGTTTAGTGAGTCAAATATAAATGGTTATTTAATTATATGCTTTTTGACTGTCTGGTGTCTTTTTGTTTCTGAATTCCCGTTTTTTCCATTTCTCTAAATTATTATGGTTGTAATTACCACATCCCTTGTTCTCTGCATGTTGAGAGATATTACAATACTGAGTATAGGAAATTCAGGGGCGATATTTTGGGACTTGTGTTACTTTTAATAAAATTTGTCAAGTGTACTACATTTGTAACGAGTTGCTTAAAGAAAAAAAAGTTGTTAAGGATATTAGGTTTGACATTTAGTTCTAATTGATCTGAAGCAACATTTTTAACTACTTATTGATATGAAAACTGTTAACCGCATGGATTGATCATATTCTCTGTATTGAAGGATATACAAGGTTTTTACATACTTTATTTAATAACATTTTTTTGTATTGTAGTAGCACTTTTCACATACTAAATCTTGTTTGGTCGCATAATCTACGTAATGAAATTTAACTGAAATTTAAGGAGACATATTCTAAAATAACAGACATTTCATAGCAAAGCTTTTCATATTGGATGTGAGATTTGCCGCTCTAACAAGTTTTCAGTATCGCTTTGCACCTATAACCCAACCACGTCAATCACCTTGCGGTTTAATTTCTTAAAGCGTCTAGGTGACTAAGATTTTTCTAATAGTTCGTGTATTATGCTTACTTCGAAATTCTTGTTTCTAGTTTCATCATCGGAACTTCTTTATTCTATATTCATCTTTCTAACTTCTTACTTTTTATTTTGTATTTTTATAATAATTAAAACAAATGAAGAATATGAAAATTAAGATATAAAACAATTAATTCGGAACAAGTAATTGAGAAACTAGCATTTAAAATTGCAAAACAAGATTTTTGAATTAAGAAATATAAATTCAAAATGGAGAAATTACAATGTAGGATGACAAATTTAGAAATAAGGATTATAAATTTATAAGAAAGGATGTTGTGAATTTCGAATTTCGAATTCAGAATTCTGAATACAGAGGTAAGAATCTAGAAAATAGAAGTAATAAGTTAGAATAAAGAATGTAGAATGTAGAATATAGAACTAAGAAAGAAGAATTTAGCATAAAGAATTTTGACCCCTTTGGCTTTCCATAGATATGCACTGGAACAACGGCCTTAAAATACCGAAGGAACAAAGGAGTGGATTTACAAAAGTCGAAGTCCAAAGACATGGCCAAATCGAGGACACAGAAAACAATGACGTTAGACACAGAAAACAATGACGTTAGAAAGATACAAAGCACAAATAGAAATTACAACATTCAAAACAAAGGCACTAACAGTGTTAACCCCAGTGAAACTGAGAGTGACATCAGGTGTTCCGGAAGGGTAAGCATGTCCTGCTCTGTTAATAGCACCCGTCACTCTGTAAGTGAGTCAAACTAGGAAAATGTCAAAATCGGTAGTCAAATCCGGGAAGAAGAGAATCTAGCTGAAATGTCCACTTTCATTTGGGACAATGACACGTCATATCTGTCAATGATGTCATGGTGACGGCCATATAATTTCTTGTGGGATGAAATTAACATAGGTTGAAGAAATCCGTGACTGAGCAGCTTTTTGGAACAGTTTTTTTTGCTCTGTTAAACAAATCACTGTACAAACTACACGCTCGACAGTAACGAATCAACTGTGAATCGTACACTCCATAGGCTGGAGAGGTAGGTATATTGCTGCTAAGAAAGGGAAAGTCCACAATTGGGAAATTAAAATCATCACGCTTGTAATAGAGCTTAGATTTCAAACGTCCATCTTCGTCAATATACAACAAAAGATCTAGGTACGAAGCTGAAGTAGGTGTATCAGTTGTTTCTTTAATTTCAAGCTCACTGGGATAAATCTGGTTTGAATATTCCTTGAATTTAGGATTATTAAGAGAAAGTACTTCGTCTATGTAGCGGAAGCTGAAATTAATGGACTGGGCTAAATGCTTTTGTTTTCTATGTGTAAGCCCTTGTAAAAACTTAGCCTCGTACGAGTAAAGGAAAAAGTCAGCTAAAAGTGGCGCACAGCTAGTTCCCATAGGAATCCCTATTGTCTGTCGGAAAACACGACCTCCGAATTCGACAAAAAAATAGTCGATTAAACATTCTAACATTTTGATTACGTCAGTCTCGGTGTACTTCTTTTTTGAATCAGTGTGGTTCTTAACAAAATATGTCTTGTTTTCCCCTTACCACTAAAAGGGTGTATCTCCGCTCTACATTGTTTTTGCAGAAACATTGATGTATTAAATCTGCAACTACTGTTTAATCTGCAAATGACTTAATTTGTCGAAATGGCCATCTGCACAAACTGAATTTATAGTATCTTTATTCAATTAGTAAGAACATCTTTTTGTTGTCTTTCTTTAAAATAAGAAAATGTTCAAAGATATAAATTTTGTAGGTCACTTGTGGCATGATATATAT
>MJUU01056156.1:153114-192322 GCA_002080025.1 Modiolus philippinarum
TCTTTTAATATTAAAGTCTAAGTCTAAGTCTTTTAATATTAAATATTAATTTTTTGTTGATTCCAGTGGGATTCGAACCCCCTCTGTCAAGGTACTAAGGGTTGAGAGTCTGCCACGCTAACCATTACACCACCAATTCCATGTTCAAATTTCGGTTAATTAATATACTTAACTCTCATATTACGTGTCAAAATAAATTTGCAGCTCACTCTATTTTACATCCCTTGGGTCTCCCACAGAGATGGCGTGGGCAGTGTAATTTGTCTGTAATATCTGTGCATTCGAAGAGCAGCCAAATCCCTCGGTGGGAAGGCAATCTCGATATTCATTACTCTAATTCTAACCCCGTTGGGTTCCTACCATAGACCGTTATATTTGATTTTTTAGGCCCTGCATTAGCGTAAATATTCGCAAATCCGGGGAGATGAACAAGTTTCCACGTTGACTGAATTTATAGACATTTTATATATATATATATATATATATAGTGTCAATTTAATCAGTATGTCTTTACATCATCCATGGATTAAAACTGAAATCAAAAGGCTTGGCTTGCTATTTTCTTTTCTATTTACGAACGTTATAACATTTATAAAGCTAGCTTTAAATATCTCTTCAGAAATTCCGTGGCCGCGACCACACATCATAGATAAAGTGTCGCAATCTCAACTCAAAACTGATTTCCAGCTATATTTCATGCTGTATGGGTATCAATAAAGGTTTTGACTTTTACTTAGATTGCCTCATTGACTGTGTGACGATTGCCATTTACCTGCAAGACATAGTTTCCATTGCAGTTTTACAAATGTTCATGACATGCTTGCTTTAGCTTTGAATTTTATGGTTGTAATGTTGGTATATGTTTTATCTCTATCGTGTTCCCGTTCTCATAACCATTTGTTCTAGACGGGCATTTGTGTAATCCACATAAAACTTTATTTTCGGTAATTTATTCTTGTTTTAATGGACCTGATCAACTGCAGCAAATTCTCCACATCTTCTTGCCTTTTTCTTCGCCTTGCATTTTGTCATATATTTAAAGTGCATCCATCAAATAACGAAATACTAAAGTAACTTTGAATTAAGCTTCTGCATATGGCCATTTCGACAACTTATGTCTCTCCATTGCAGATCACTCAAAACATTTGGAAATCCATAAAAAGAAATATGTGTGAGAACAAATACCAAAAGGATCTAAATAGTAAAGCCAAAATCAGCTAAGGACAGAGCTACGCAAGAGGGAGATACTCCTTAGTTGAAACAAAATTGTCTTTAATTTAGGTATCAAAATTATACTTTAAGTTGATGTGCATAGGTTCACCAAATATTGGACCTTTCGAAAGGATACCTGCCAATTTAAGTGTGTCAGCGACTTTCGGGTCACAAGTTATCAGGTGTGTAGCCGGACTTTATTTAAATGAGAAAGTGGAGCATGTTCAATAAGTGATTGGGCTTTTTAGTCACCAAGTCGAAAATCCTGCTATACCAATTTGTGATTGTAAATAACCGTTTCTTTTTTAGATATTCCTTAAATAATAAAAGAATAATTCAGGCAAACGAAGAACATATTTAGATCTGAAAGGTAATACACGTGTCCTCCAAAGTCTACAAGCATTTCATTTAACTCAACAGCATCATTATTTACATTAAAATTTATTTGTGCAATCGTCAAATAAAGCGAATTTTGAAATCAACACGTACCTGTGTTTTGTTATTATCTACCTTTTACTGTAAAGCATATTAATTGCTCTAGGTAATCAAAGGTCATCAAAAAATTATTTCTCCAAATGGTTTTCAAGTTGATGTTTTGATATTGCACCCTAAAAGTGTTGGGCATATAAGACTTTGGAGTATAAATCCTTTTGATGATCCTGTTATTGACCCAAGATATCTTTCCAATCTAGAAGATGTGGATGAATTAGTGAGAGGTAAGGAAGCTAATAGAGATAAAATACCACAATACGTACAAGTAACGGCAATTACTATCAATGTCTCAAAAATAGGCATTAAACTGGAAGATATTGGTTAATCTATAATTTGTAGACTATTATATCTTATTTTTTATTTTATTTTATTTATTTTTTATTTTGTTATTTATTTTGTATTTATCTTTATTTTTTTTTTGTGTTATATTTGCAATAGATTTGTTTGTGTCTGTTTTCTTGTTATATTTGGTCCATGCAGGAACCGATTTTGATGTATAAAATAAGGTCTAATTTATTTTTTTTCACTTTCAAATCATTTTATTTCATAATATACTTGTTACAAATTTGCTTAGGGGTCCAAGTTCCCCCTAAGCAATCCTGTGTAACCTACCTGATTACCCAGGATAAGTTAATCAGGTTACAAACAAAACTAAAATTACATCATAAAATTAATAACATTTGACTAATACAATTATTATGGCTTTAAAAAAAAACATTCATTACTTTTTGAAAAAATTAAATTATTCTACTAAAGAATTTTGTATTTTTTTCAATAGCTTGTTATCAATAAGAAAAAGAAGGGAAACGGGGAATGTGTCAAAGAGACAACGACCCTAAGGGGAGCAATAACAACTCAAAGCCACCATAAGATCTTCAATGAACGGTGAGGAAACCCCACACCCAACGGTAGGTCGGAGTTGGCCCCTAAATAAAAGAGTAATCAAGTTCAGCGAAATAAGCATCTTCCTAGACTCCGATAGACATAAAGTGAACTTACTAGAAAACAGACAAGACACAAAAAGGCTTAATAAATTTCCTGACTTAGGACAGGCGCAAACCTGCTGCGGCGGGGTTAAACTAGTTTTATTGGGCCCAAACCTTCCCCCTATAGCCAATGTGATAAATAAAAAAACGATCGTAACAACAGTAAAACTCAGTTGGCAACAGGACTGAGTCAACTGTAAAAAATGAAACTGAAAGAACTAAATATACGGACATAAACATGAAATCACAAGAGACTACTAGCAGTTAACTGACATGCCAGCTCCAGACCCATTACCAACTGACAAATCTCAGTATACAGCTTCCATCAAGATCCCTTCCTGTGAGGAGTTTAGCATAATGATTTCATGTATATACCGGAATACATAACCCGTGTCCATGCAATACTGATTTTAGAAATTTAGAATGTGTTTAGTTAAAATGCAAAGACCCTATAAAAAAATCAATGTTAATACCAAAGAAGGCCATACGTAATGACTTGACGACAATACCGTAATTATAACCCTTATGAATTAGACAATTTAAAGGTTTTATAAGTTTGTTAGGCGAGTGTAAGTATTTTTTACTTTTATGTAAAACATTACCATAAAATAAGGGGTGTGAAATGCCAGCCTTGATAAGATGTTTACAGGTTGCATTGTATTTACGAACTAAGTCTTTATATCGATGATAAAATTTAGTAAAGGTTTTAACTAGTTTATGATAACGAAAACCTTGATGTAATAGTTTTTCAGTTATGAAAAGATTCCGTTCATTAAAATCGCAAACTTTATTACATACTCGAGCAAATCGAACAAGTTGAGATATGTAAACACCATATGACGGCGCTAATGGAACATCACCGTCCAGAAATGGATAATTAACTATGGGAAAAGAAAAATCGTCCCTTTTATCATAAATTTTAGTGTCTAATTTACCATTCGTTATATCAAAATTGATGTCTAAGAACGGACAATGATGATTATTAGAATTGGCTTTATTCAAAGCTTATTTTTCTATATTCTCTAACAAACAAAAGAAAAATATTGATTTCATTGCTTTTCTGTTCTGAAACATAATATGCCTTATAAATACTAAAGGCTAACACAGTTAAGAAATAATTGAAACAGTAATAATTTTTATCAAAAATTTTATAACCAAAGACTAAATGTTTTAAAGAAACTTTTATTTCAAAATTGACCTTTTTCAAAATATTTTCTATTTGTACCCAAATATGCCTTAATTGCTTACACAATATAAAAAAAGTGTTCATAATCCTCTTCAATTTTACAACAATTACAAAGTTTATTTTCTGACATTTTCCACTTGAAAAGTAATGACTTATTCGGTAATACATACTGCAATAGTTTCCATCGAAATATTTTTAATCGGCTTTCTGTTAAAAATTCAAAAATAAAGACATTCGTGTATTTAAACAATAAATTGTTTTCTAGAGAAAAAAATCTAGACCAATAATTAACTCCAACTAGAGATACAAAATATTTATCCCTCAAAAAAGTATAAAATTGTTTACCTTTAATCTCTGTTATCTCCAAATTAAACAAAACCAATTTTTCCCCCCTTTTTTATGTTCAATTTACTATTTCTAGACTCATCTGATTTCAAAATGGTTATCCATTCTTTTGGTAAAGCTTTCATCAATTTAAGATATTCTATGAAAAAATTACTTTTACATTTAATTTTCTCATAAATATCTTTTTGACAAATTACTCCTACTTTGTTTAAAATATCATTGACATATATAATGCCGCTTTCTATCCAATTTTTAAGCAATATACTTTTGTTATCAATTTTTATAAATTTCTTTCCCCATATTACCTGTTTTCTTACTTCCCTAAAGTTTAAAGGATTTTCAGTTTGCCCTCCCCAAACTGCCGTCAAAAATTTAAAATGTCTTTATAAAAATCAGGCATATCTTTGTATTCTTGCATCGAATAAATGTCGGAAAAAATTGTATTCATTTGAAATAAAAGCCAATTCTGTCCGAATTTATCAAAAAATTTTCTTGGAATTAATTTCCAATGTGCTACCGATCCTTGAACCAAACGTGCAATCCAAGTATGAAATTAATTTTGGTAGGTTTAACTAAAATACATAAAGATGTGCAATTAAACAACACAAATATAATCCTTGTTTTGTGATAAACGAATGATACAAAATATGAAGAAATTTAAATGAAATTTTGTAAAGTGAAGTTTTAAGTTTCCCATGAACCTTGAGGTATAGCAATACTAAGTCGCTGCTTCAAATGTTTATGTCGACTTTTCTTATCAAAATACATGTACAATCTTCAGTACAAATCCCTGACTATATTGCTTCTAACAAATTATTAATCCTAATCTTCATAAGAATCCATCCAAACAGAGATTCATCGCGGGGTCGTCCAGGTGAACTACTAAGCCTCTTTTCTAAGTTCCATTCTATTTGAATTTGGAGGCATCGTTTTTTAATAGACATCGGGATTCTGATGGGAATTAACTGCGCTTCGCTTTTAGCTGCCCTTTTCCTTTTCTCGTATGGGGCCAAATTTTTACAAGGGCTAACAAAGAAAAAAACAAAACTATCTAGCCCTATCTAGATCTTTTGTAATACATAGACGAGATTTGACAATTGAAATCTAAGATATATGACAAGCGTGATGATTTCAACTTCCAAATTGTGAACTTTCCCCTCTTTAGTAGCAATATACCTACCTCTCCAGACTATGGAGCGTACGTTTGACAGTTATATCGTTACTGTCGAGCGCGTAGTTTATACAGTGATTTTTGAAGAGCAAAATCGCTGTCCCAAAAGCTGCTAAGTCAGGGATATGTCCAGCCTTTGTTATTTCATCCCTCAAGAAAATCTATGGCCGTCACCTTGACATCACTAATGGATATGACCTGTCTGTTTCCCCAATAAAAACAGAATTTTCAGCTAAATTTTAAGGATTTGAACTAAACGGTTTTGATTTGACCCTGGATTTGACTCACTGATAGTATGACAGGTGCCACTAGTGACATGCTTACGCTTCCGGAGCACCAGATGTCACTCCCGGTTTTTATGGGAGTGCTCACTGTAAGTGCTTTTGAATGTTGCGTTGTTGTTTTTTTTTTTTTGTTTTTTTTTTTTTAGTTTTTAAAAGATTTAAATAACAACATGTTGTTAACAAATCCCCTTAGTGGTACAACGATCCCACTAAGGTTCTTCCCTGTGTGTAATTTAACCAAACCAGGGGAATGGTAAGTGAATCAAATATTCTTAGTTATAACTACATGTATACACATATTTTTCCCTTATTTAACAATTTAAATACGGATTAAAAATATTTCATGCTTTCAAAAATGTGAGAAAAAAATGTAGAACTTTGACTAGCGTGATGTTGCCTGCCGTGTAAGAACTCCCAGACAGCAGCACGTTTGGTACTAGATTCAAGCTGTCTGCGTTTCCTTGCACCGCAGGAACAGCAAGCTCTTATTTCATCTAAATCGTTACCATTTTTGTTCCTTTCTTTTAACAAGCACATGCCCCTTCCAGGCCCACAAAATGTAAATTGCTGTGACATCAAATATAGAGACATCAATGAATTTTAGATTCTTAAACAAACTACAAGTCATTTCAAATACAATTAGGCTATAGTTGTCATGCTTGATTTCATATTTTGCAGCACGTGATTTATTTACAACAAAGAGTCTTGTATATATTTATACATTTGTATGTATTAATGGACCATAGTTTACCCAAATGGTAAGTATACATGTAGTTTGCTTTTATAAAAAATCATGAATTATATAAGTATTTATTCATAGAAAACAAATTGAAAATACACAAAAGGCAATGATGTAGATACCCAATATACGGTATTCATTAGAAACCATTTTGTATGAAGTTACAGTATGAAGTATGAAGTTAGAGTACAAAGGGGGCATTTAGTTAATTTGGCTTAGTTATAAATGATATCCAAATACACATAGATCAATTTTACAAAAACAAAATATACATAAATATACAGAAAAAAGATACAAAAAGTACATAAATATACAAACTTCAATTTTATTGTTGGACCCTATTCATTTCCTGGTATATGTTTTCACCAATCTTATTCTTACAGAGTTTGGTAGCAAACTTTATTTCTTTTTTTATCATATTTAAAATCAGATGTTTTGTAATTATTTTCTTTTATTTTGCAATATTTCTATTCTTCCATATTACCCACTTAACCGTTATCAAAATTGTTTCTTTTACTAACATTTTTAGATCTACCTATAACATTTTCAGAAAATAACGCCGATCCGTACACATAATTAATTCTTTGTAAGCTGTGGAATTCAATCCAAGAAGTCAAGATGCTTTCATAATACTTTGACATCTTTAACTGACTTAACCGTTAATATCAGAACATGTACAAATGAAATATTCTTCATCAAATTTCGAGTCAATTAAGGTTAGCCAGAATTTACCTATTGCATTCAACTTTTCAAGATCAGAATTTATAATATTATGTATACTTTTAACTTGCTTTGATTTGATAAAATTTCTTAGATTCACGAAATTCATACCACCCTTTTCTAAGCATGCAGCAAACAGCTCTTGACACTTTGTTTTGTTTGCCATCCCAAATGAAAGACCACATAATGTTGTTAATTTCTTTTACGTATCTAGGTGGTATACCCCTCATTTCTATTTCATATCCAATGATAGATAGTACGAAAGATTTTATAATAAGAACTTCTCCAGTAAAAGTTAAATATCTTGCCTTCCAAACCTCAATATAGATCTTAATTTTGTTAATTTTATCCATCCACACTTTATCCAAATTTATATTATACTCATGTTGAAGCCCAAGAACTTTTATTGGTTGCTTTGTCCATAAAATATTATTGAATTTAGGTTTTTTACGCCGCCATTTACTCAAATACATTTCGATTGTTTTATTCATATTCATGCGAGCGCCACTAGCTTTTTCGTTCATTTCCAAAACTTTGAAGTTTCCTCCATTGACTCTTCTGTTTTATTTAGCAACTGCGTATCGTCTGCAAACATATTTAATTTTACTTCGATTTCATCTTGATTTCTTGACGGAAGATTAATCCCCTGAATATTATTTTTTTCTTGTAACGGTTACCGCAAAAGGTTCTGCTTGAAAATATATAATAAGGGCGCTATTGGACATCCCTGACGGATTGAGCGGGATATCCTTATACATTTAGACACAAACCCATTTGTATGAATACATGTTTTCACGTTTTTAAACAACATAAAAACCCATCCTCTGAATTTTTCACCAAATCCAATTTTTGTAAGCTAAGATCTATCCATCCCCATTCCACCCTATCAAACGCTTTCTGTTGATCTAGAAATATAATTGATCCCTCTTGATCTTCCATTTCAGTATAATCTATAATGTCCTGTAAAAACCTACTTCCCTAAAAAATGTTTCTTCCCACTAAAAACCCCTTTTGGTCAGTATCAATAATGCTCTGTAAGACTAATTTCATGTTGCGTCTTCATTTCCTTGCTTTGTGGCTGTCTCGTGTCAATTTGTCTATTTGTCTATGAATTTCTGTGTTCGTGGTTTTGTCGTGATCCGGAATTTTGTTTTTGTTACCACATCCTTTGTTCCTTCAGTATTCTACAGTCGTTGTTTCCATTCTCACACAAGCTCTTAAAGCAAACTTACTAAAGTAAATAGGTGGATTGTCCCTGATGTTTAAACCACTACCTCCATTATATGATTTATTATTAAATATCCAAACCACTTAACGGTCAACATCTTGCTACATTTTTTTTAAATGTTTTAATCAAATTCTAACCCTTAAAACTATTGAGGCTTAATTTTGTGTATGATACTCGAAGAATGTCCTTGGTACTGGACTTGGTCATTTATTTTATAACTTTTTAATGAGTACTTCTTTTTGACTACTTTTAGATTATGGCTTGCCATATTATTTGATTTAAATGATTGATGCTGATGAGAAGGGACTTCTTGAAACACGTGAACAGAATAATGAAATTTACTGTTTATTATGCAAATTGGGTATTTTTGTATTTTGAAACCATTAGGTCGATGCCACTGCTGATGGATCAGAGTTTCCCGAGTTCCCCAGCCCAATGTCGACTTCGGAGGTCGTGTTTTCCAACAGATAATAGGGATTCCTATGGGAATTAACTGTGCGCCACTTATAGCTTACCTTTTCCTTAACTCGTACGAAGCAAAGTTTTTACAAGGGCTTACACAAAGAAAACAAAAAAAATTTGCCCAGTCCTTTAATTTCTGCTTCCGCTACATAGGCGATGTACTTTCTCTTAATAATCCTAAATTTAATGAATATTTATATGAGATCTATTCCAATGAGCTTGTAATTAAAGAAACAAATGATACATCTTCAGCTTCGTACCTGGATCTTTTGCTGAATATTGGCGAAGATAAGCTATACGATAAGCGTGATGATTTTAATTTCCCAATTGTGAATTTTCCCTTTCTTAGCAGCAATATACCTACCACTCCAGCCTATGGATTTTACATTTCACAGTTGATTCGTTACTGTCAAGCGTGAAGTTTATACAGTGATTTTTTTAACAGAGCAAAAACACTGTCTCAAAAGCTGCTTAGTCAGGGATTTGTTCAACCATTGTTAATTTCATCCTTCAAGAAATTCTATGGCCATCAACATATCATCATTGAAAGATATGACGTGTCAGTGTCCCAAATGAAAGCGGACATTTTCAGCTAGATTCACGTCTTCCCGGATTTGACTACCGATTTTGACATTTTACTAGATTGACTCACTTACAGTGTGACGGGTGCTGTTAACAGAGCAGGACATACTTACCCTTCCGGAACACCTGATGTCACTCTAAGTTTCACTGGAGTTCACGTTGTGAGTGCCTTGTTTTTGAATTTGTGTTTTCTATTTCTATGCTTTGTATCTGTCTAATGTCATTGTTTTCTGTGCTTAACGATATTGTTTTGTGTGTCATTGTTTTTGTCATGTCTTTGGACTTTGATGTTTGTAAATTCCACTCCTTTGTTCCTTCGGTATTCTACTGCCGTTGTCCCAATAGTCAGACTAGTCTGGAATGAAATATTTACCTTTCGTTTTATAGAAATTTACTGTTTTTAATCAGTTTTAACCCTTAAAAATACTGAGGTTTCATAAGGGGTATGGCATTCGGTAGATGTCCTTGTTACTGGCTTTGGTCTCCTATTTCGATAAGTTTGGTAATGAGTATATCTTTTTTCACTGCTTTTGGATTATGGCTTTCCATATAATTTGATTGTATTTCTGCTGATGAGAGGTAACGAACTCCTTGAAACACGTGCACAGCATAACGAAATTTATTGTTTATTATGGAACTTGGGTATTTTTGTATTTTGAAACCATTGGGTCGATGCTACTGCTGGTGGAACAGAGGTCCTCGAGGGTATTCACCAGCCCAAAAGTCAAACTCGTCTGACATCAAATATCTACCTTGCGTTTTATAGAAATTTACTGTTTTAATCCAAATTCGAACCCTTCTAAGTCTTCATTATGTGCATGGCACTCGTTGGATGTCCTTTGTACATGATTTGGTCTCCTGTTTCGATAAGATTGGTAAAAGGTAATCTTTTTTACTGCTTTTGGATTATGGCTTTCCATATAATTTTATTATAATGCTGGTGATGAGTTTTTGAAACATTTGTGACGGAATTGACACTTTATAATGCATATTCGGTATTTAAGCACTTTGAAACCATCTCGTCGGTGGCACTGCTGGTGGCTCAGAGGTGATCGAGGGTATTCATTAGCAAAATAGTCGGACTTGTCAGACATGGAAATTTTACCTTGCGTTTTTAGAAATTTACTGTTTTAATCAAAATTTTTACCCTTAAAAATAATGAGACTTCATTTCGTGTATGGCACTCGGTGGATGCCCTTGGTACTTAATTTGTTTTTCTATTTCACACAGGGAATTATTTAGTTTTGTAATGAGTACTTCTTTTTGACCACTTTCGGAATAAGACTTTCCATATAAATTATAATGCTGCTGATGAGAGGTGACTGCATGAAACACAATGGCAGCATAATGGAATTTACCATTTATAAAGCAACTTTTGTATTTTGTCTTTTTTTGCAATATTTTCACTGAATAGCGTATTTTGACTCTTGCAATTGTGGCTGTATTTTCAATTGGATTTCTAACCATAGCTACTTTTTATAACGACCTTGTGGTGAAAAAGTTTGGTTGTTGTGTGGGTGTGTCATGTCCGTCCTCTGATGTTCTCGTGTTTGACTTGTCTATGGATTTTGTTTTATTTAGTCTTGTGATTTGTTCCTTCTCAGTATGTTTTTCTACTGTTGCTTTTTTACTCTATACAAGTATTTGATGTATGTTGCACAGCCGTTTTACATGCTTCCGATACGTCTTGAATACGCTGGTGAAGCGCTCTTGAATCGTTATCATACGATATCAAATTTTGATATTTGACAGCTCCATGTGAAACATGGATAAATTTAACGTGAGTTGTAGGTCGTTAATTTGAATATGTAATTCTATTCAATTTCTTTTAAACTGTGACCATTATGTCTTGATTTTTTTTCAATTCATCTTTTGTTGAACATTATATACAGGACTTTTCTAAATAAAAGCTCTGATTATTGTTATAATACTCTTCATGTAAACAGAAAAGACAAACTGTAATTTAAACAATATCTATACAATTTTTAAGGGTAATTAGTATTTCTAACCTACGAGTGGTTGATGCCTCTGTGATGCCGGACCTTCCATCTGGAAATACAAATGTTCCTACTATGATGATAGCTGAGAAAGCAGCAGATATGATAAAGTGGGATAACTGAGAAAATTATTTGAAATAAATAACATTAAAAAGCGTGTGCAGATTACAGTTTATATATTTATAATAGTTGTAGGGCAGTACTTTGATGATAAAGCAACTTTTGTATATTTTACTAAAAAGGTACTTCATGTTAATAATATATTTTTTATGTTTGTTTATCTGTAAAAATTCTCAATTCTTATCTCAACTTTTGCAGATTTAATACAAATTAACACATTTAGATATGCAACAAGTCCATATCTTTGCTAAAATCAATTGATTATTATATTTTTGATTTCTTACTACAATCATTAGTAACCTTATGTTAATATAACTGTTGGCGTTGAAATACAAATTTCAAAAAATAAATTAAAATTGAACGAAATTAGAAAGGAAAGATATTTTAACAAAATCATTGCTATTTCATTTCTTACAAAGTAAGACTGTTAATTTTTTTTTCTGTTAAACTAACAGTCTGTCTCACTTCTGTAGTTATAATTAATCTACATTGTATTAATTCTGTGTTTGATCCAAGCAAACATTTCAAACCAATATAATTTCTTCTTGAAGACTATAAAACTTATTTGTTAGCAGATTAACTCAGAAATGATAAAAGATTGGAGATAAATTTTAATTTCAAAAGCTGTCCATCATGTCTTCATCATAATGTTTCCTCAAACACCAAAATTGTAGTTGAATAGGACTTTTACCATCACTTATAATCGATAATAGCAAAAAAAACCAAGATAACAGTTTACACCTACAATGGCCGAAAACTGCAATCACATGCCACAATTCACAAGCGAACTGCACAAGAAAAAATAATGCAGACAGACAAGAGACAAACATAATTAACGATAGGAACTCGGGATAGCCGAACTTTGTATAGGCACTAGTAAAAGCCAATGGTAGGGTTAAATGGTTTATGGGTACCCAACCCCCCTTTCTCTATCCCATTTCCCTATAGTATAATAAACATACGAATAAAACCCAATACAGGTAGACTACTAACTCTTTGACCACTCTTTGACCACTATCTTGGAATATAAAAGCATACGACAAAACGTAATTTAGAAAGATGGGTCAAAGAGTACTTCCTGCTAAACTCGCGGCTATCTCAACAAACCTAGTCTGCTGGTAAAACACTGTCGGATTATGTAAAGAGTCATCATGTATTTCAGTAGACATCGGTAGTATCAGTGAGAGGCCAGTATATGTGTAAAGTCTTCAGGTCACTGGAATCTAAAGCCAATTTAACGGATTTGTTTATAATATCCCGTCGATATCCAATATTACGTAAAGAATGTAAGTTACGTTCCAGTTTTTCTGGATTCTGTATCAGTTTCTGACATTTTAACAACATTTCCATAAAATCGAGGATGATAATTGCCCTTTCTAATTAGTCGATAAAAAGAACCACAAAAGATTTTTGGTTTTAAGCAGTGCGCTCCAAATTTGATACATAATGTGATTTCGACGTATATTTGACCGTATACTTTCAAAAATAAAATGGCATCATGCTTAACAGTGCTCAAATAATTGAGAGAATTGTATTTGTCACGTCATATCTAGATATCAAATGTTCATATCTTCTTTAAAACTTCTTAATAGTATTTAATAATTTATGAATATATATATATATATATATATTAACAAAGAATATTTACAAAATGTCTTAAATAAATCGCTAATTATCGATTCACAAATAATATTCGTCAGACGAGACTCTGGAAAATATCTGTGTTGGTATCAGTACATCGTTTATACGATGGGAATATATTAACCGCAAAAAATTATATGTATAACAATAAAAGGTGTATTATCTACTGAGAAACTATAAAGTTTAAACTGATAAATTAGTTTTTGCACTGTGTAAAAATAACTCTAAAATTCAAAATAAAAAAGGTGCGTTAAAAAACAGTTGCCTTCAATTTTTACTTTTTTAAAACGTTTCTCATCTTTCTCGTTAAGTCCACCAGGCTGAAGTGTTCTAAGCTGGTATTTCAAAAATATTTCTCTGAGTTTGCGGGATTCTTTATCCCAAGATGAATCACTTTCAATTATCTGAATTGTAATGTCCTGAAACCAATGCCCAGTTCTTAAAACATGCCCGGTAAGTGGAAAGTCCCTTTCTTTTACACTGGAAGAACGGTAATTGTTAAACAGTTTGTTGAAGTTGTCTCCGATTCCCCAACATACTGAAATTTACAAGACTGGCATGTGAGAACATAAAAGTGTTTTTTTTATTTACGATATTAATCTGCATATTGTTGTCCAGTAACAGTGCTGGTAAGAGTGTTTTGGGCAATAGCAGCTCTGCAACAAGTACAGTTACTTCTAGCGCAAGGCCTGTAGCCTCCTATTGTGGATTTGGGCTTTTGAGATATTTTAGCTGAAACAAGTATGTCTTTTATATGTTTTGGCCTGCGAAAGGATGTAAATGGTGGAGCTTTAAAAATTTTGTTCAAGCAGGGATCATTTTCTATTAGGTTCCAATGTTCGTATATAATTTTTGGGATCTTCTTTATGTCTGGATGGTATGTTAGTGCAAGGGGGTTCGTTCTGATGTATTTTTTTCTTTGTACTCTAGCAGACTAGCGCTATCGATATGTTTAACCTTCCCAAAAGATGTAGAGATATTTTGGTCTTTATATCCACGTGCGACAAGATGGTTTCTGAGTTCGTTGAGTCTGTGGTTTTGTTTTTGTTCCGTTGAACAAGTTCTTTTGATGCGGACCGCTTGACTAAAAGGGAAGCTTTCAGCACAATGAGGTGGGTGGCTGCTACTCGGAGAGAGAAACTGGTGCTTGTCTGTCTTTTTAGTGTGAAGATCAAATTTCCTATTCCCGTTTTATAATATTGTGGTGCTGTAAAAAAAACAAACAAATTCTATCCGTAGATGAATCGGCAGTAAATTTGATTGTAGGATGGAACCCATTACAACACTGCAGAAACATGTTATGTTGTTCTAGATATTTCTACTGAAATCCATGATGATTCTTTACCAAACCCTTCGGGAAAATTTAAATTGATTATTATTCCGAAGTGCGACAGTGTTTTACCAGCAGACTAGGCTCCTTGAGGCAGTCGGCAATTTAGCGGCGAGCACACCCTGACCCATATTTCTAAATTACGTTTTGTCTTTATCTTTCCCTTTTCAAGATTGTGGTCGTGAAGTTAGTGGTCTACCTGTATGGGATTTATTTGTATTTTTATGATTCGGACTTTTGTTGTCACTTTTATTTATACTATAGGGAAACGGGATAGAGAAAGGGGGAGATTTGGGTACCCATAAACCGGTATAACCCTACCACAAGCTGTTGCTAGTGTCGGTACCAAGTCCGGCTATCCCGTGTTTCTATCGTTGTCTATGTTTGTCTTTTGACATTTTATTGTTTTTCTTATGCAGTTCCCTGGTGGATTGTGGCATGTGATTGTAATGTTCGGCCATTGTAAGTGTTTCCTGTTATATTTTCTTCATCAATAAGAGCTTGTGAAAATGCATGGAACAGTCGAAAGGATCAATACCCTCCTACCAAATGTCTTTTAGAAATTAGTGCTTGAAAACAATGGACATTATCGGCAGATAGATGGCACGAGTATGGGAATAAAGTTAGCTCCGTCATATGCAAACGTCTTTATTGGAGAATTAGAACAAATGCCTCTTTCGAATGCCCAATGTAGACCAATGTCGTGGTTCCGTTTTATTGATGACATAGATATCAAGTGGAACAAAACATCTGAACAACTTGACATGTTTCTGCAGTATTGTAATGAGTTCTATCCTACAATCAAATTTACTGCCGATTCATCTACGGATAAAATTTGTTTTTTTACACCACCACAATATTACAAAACGGGAATATGACATTTGATATCCACACTAAAAAGACAGACAAGCACCAATTTCTCTCTCCGAGTAGCTGCCACCTACCTCATTGTGCTAAAAGCATCCCTTTCAGTCAAGCGGTCCGCATCAAAAGAATTTGTTCAACGGAACAAACACAAAACCACAGACTCGGCGAACTCAGAAACCATCTTGTCGCACGTGGTTATAAAGACCAAAATATCTCTACATCTTTTGGGAAGGTTAAACATATCGACAGAGCTAGTCTGCTAGAGTACAAAGAAAAATACATCAGAACAAACCCCCATTTTACTAACATACCATCCAGACATAATGAAGATCCCAAAAGTTATATACGAACATTGGAACCTAATAGAAAATGATCCCTGCTTGAACAAAATTTTTAAAGCTCCACCATTAACATCTTTTCGCAGGCCAGAAATATAAAAGACATACTTGTTTCAGCTAAAATATCTCAAAAGCCCAAATCCACAATAGGAGGCTACAGGCCTTGCGGTAGAAGTAACTGTACTTGTTTCAGAGCTGCTATTACCAAAAACACACTTACCAGCACTGTTACTGGACAACAATACACAATTAATGCAGATTATTATTGTAAATCAAAAAACACTTTTATGTTCTCATATGCCAGTCTTGTAAATTACAGTATGTTGGGAATCGGAGATATCTTCAAAAGAAGTAAAAGAAAAAGAAAGTAAAAGAAAGGGATTTTCCTCTTACCAGGCATATTTTAAGAACTGGGCATCGGTTTCAGGACATTACATTTCAGATAATTGAAAGTGATTCATCTGGGGATAAAGAATCCCGCAAACTCAGATAGAGATTTTGGAAATACCAGCTTAAAACACTTCAGCCTGGTGGACTTAATGAGAAAGATGAGAAACGGTTTAAAAAGTGAAAATTGAAGACACCTGTTTTTAAACGCACCTTTTTTATTTTGAATTTTGAAGTTATTTTTACACAGTACAAAAACTAATTTATCAGTTTAAACTTTATAGTTTATATATTCCCATCGTAAAAACGACCAACTGATACCAACAAAGATATTTTGCAGATATTCAAATGTCCAGCAGCCTCGCCTGACGAAGATTCTTTATGAATCGATAATTGGCGATTTATTTAGGACCTTTTGTAAATATTTCATAAAAATATTTGCATTTTATTAGTGTGTTATAACATTTCTTAGGCAACATATAATTTCATTTTGTGTAATGGTATCATCCTTATCCACACTTCGTAGATATGAATGTTTGTTGCTATTTATAGACCACTAAAAAGATAGAATATATATAAAAAGGCAAAGGTCAAAAGACCTTCTTACAGTGACTTTTAATATAATTAACAGTTGAACTTGACAGCCTAAATTGCTGGTTAAATGTTGCAAATATTTAGTGTTTATGTGTAACATTTTGCTTGTTTTATATATTGCTCGACATCAAGCAATGAATTCCACTCAAACGGGTGCTAGAGGCCGCCTGGTATGGGCAAAAAATATTGTTCAGCTCATGTCTCTGATAAGAATATTAACTGCTTATAAATAAACAAGATACCGAAGTTACTGTTAATTTAGATTCTGCATATGCGCATTTCGACAACATGTCTCTTCAGTGCAGATAAACGATAAAGTTTTGGAAGTTCAAAAATCGAAATACGTGTGAAAATTGACCAATTGGACCTGAATAGGAAAGCCAAAATTAGGTAAGGACAGAGCTATGCACGAGGGAGATACTCCTTACTTTTAAACAGAACTGTGAAATTTAGATATTGTTAATTTTCAAATAAATCGGTTTTCGGGCCAGCACCGAAGTACTGGCGTCTGGGTTGGTGAATACCCTCGGGGACTAACAGTCCACCAGCAGAGGCATCGGCCCAGTGGTCATAAATAAACAAGGTACCGAAGTTTCTGTTAATTTAGATTCTGCATATGCGCATTTCGACAACTAATGTCTCTTCAGTGCAGATAAACTCAAAAGTTTTGGAAGTCCAAAAATCGAAATATGGGTGAAAACTGATAGTAAGAAAACAAATGACCAATTGGACCTAAATAGAAAAGCCAAAATTAGGTAAGGACAGAGCTATGCACGAGGGAGATACTCCTTACTTTTAAACAGAATTGTGAAATTTAGATATTGATAATTTTCAAATAAATCGGTTTTCGGGCCAGCAACGAAGTACTGGCTACTGGGTTGGTGAATACCCTCGGGGACTAACATTCCACCAGCAGAGGCATCGGCCCAGTGGTCATAAATAAACAAAATACCGAAGTTACTGTTAATTTAGATTCTGCATATGCGCATTTCGACAACTTATGTCTCTTCAGAGCAGATGAACTCAAAAGTTTTGGAAGTCCAAAAATCGAAATACGTGTGAAAACTGATAGAGAACAAAAGACAAATTGGACTTAAATAGAAAAGCCAAAATTAGGTAAGGACAGAGCTATGCACGAGGGAGATACTCCTTACTTTTAAACAGAATTGTGAAATTTAGATATTGTTAATTTTCAAATAAATCGGTTTTCGGGCCAGCACCGAAGTACTGGCTACTGGGTTGGTGAATACCCTCGGGGACTAACAGCCCACCAGCAGAGGCATCGGCTCAGTGGTCATAAATAATAAAGATACCGAAGTTACTGTTAATTTAGATTCCGCATATGCACATTTCGACAACTTATGTCTCTTCAGTGCAGATAAACTCAAAAGTTTTGGAAGTCCAAAAATCGAAATACGTGTGAAAATTGATAGAGAACAAAAGACCAATTGGACCGAAATAGAAAAGCCAAAATTAGGTAAGGACAGAGCTATGCACGTGGGAGATACTCCTTACTTTTAAACAGAATTTTGAAATTTAGATATTGTTAATTTTCAAATAAATCGGTTTTCGGGACAGCACCGAAGTACTGGCTACTGGGTTGGTGAATACCCTCGGGGACTAACAGTCCACCAGCAGAGGCATCGGCCCAGTGGTCATAAATAAACAAGATACCGAAGTTACTGTTAATTTAGATTCTGCATATGCACATTTCGACAATTAATGTCTCTTCAGTGCAGATAAACTCAAAAGTTTTGGAAGTCCAAAAATCGAAATACGTTTGAAAACTGATAGAGAACAAATGACCAATTGGACTTAAATAGAAAAGCAAAAAATAGGTAAGGACAATATAAATCAACCATAAATATCCCCAGGGGGTTACTTGGTAAAATTTTGACGGGGATGTGGATTTGCAAAAATAGAAATCCTACCCGAATACCAGAAAAGCAGGTCAAAGTATACGCGAATCTATACCAAAGCATATACATGTACCCAAACAAATACCTGCTAACAAAAATTATCATATAATATTTATGCTTAAGAAACTAATTGCAAAGGTGTATGTGTGATTTTGATTGAAACTGAACCATAAAATTCTATTCTGTTATACTAGAGTGCCAGGCTGTTAAGTAATATTCCCGAAATTATACTGAAATTATGAATGAAATATACACCCAAAATAGATTAAATATATAGAAAGTAACCCCCCCCNCCCCCCCCCCCCCCACCCCGGTTAATATCCAACGAAAAACCATGATTAAAATCATTAAAATTAAAATAAATGAGTATTCTTCTTGTTTTCAAATGCAGCACATTTAAACGGTTTCACGGCTAAGATGTTGGTTGAATAATTTGATGTACTAAGGAGTATAGCCATAAATTTAATCAGATTAAGTACACTCCAATGAATAATTTCATAATTGTTTAATGTCTTTCTTTCTGAAGATCAAATTAAATTGGAAATGTAATGGATTTTCTGTTGAACTAGTTTCTCTGATTTCATTCTGTTGATCATGATAAATTGCTGAAATACTGCAAAGGAACTGAAAAATATGTTGTTTCAACCTTACAGAATGGGAGATTTTTCTTTTTAAAGTCACGCTGCTTGAGGCATTTTATGGTATTATTTAAGTCTTAAACACATTTTATGTCACATACGACGATTCAGTTCTTCTATTAAATATAAATTTTGCCGGTAATTGTGCCCTTATATTTCCCACACGTGACTGTTTTTCTTTCAAGTGAATATGAAAATGGGTGTTGTTCTAGGATGGATGTTATCATTTGAATCACTTACAGTGTGACGGGTGTTGTTAACAGAGCAGGACATGCTTACCCTTCCGGAGCACCTGATGTCACTGTCAGTTTCACAGGAGTTCACACTGTGAGTGCCTTTGTTCTGAATGTTGTGGTTTCTGGTTCTGTGCTTTGTGTCTGTCTGGCGTCATTATTTTTGTGTCTAACGTCATTGTTTTCTATGTTCTCGTTTTTGCCCTGTCTTTGAATTTCGATTTTTGTGAATTTCACCCCTTTGTTCCTTCGGTATTCTACTGCCGTTGTTTCTTATGTTTCCTGTAGAAGAAAGGCTGTTTTCAATTGAAGAACCTTTTTTTAATATTTGGTCGAAGGCATATACTGATTGTACATGCTTTACCTATAGCATGATGCTGCCCTTTGGTCTTCTTAAAAATGGTACACAAAAGAAAACAATTTACTACTTGACTAAATAGTATTTTGAACGGATCAAGACCTCAAAAATAAAAAAAATACGTTTTTTTTTTGTTTGTTTTGAATTTACCAGTACAACAGGTTTGCATGTATTGGTAAATATGTAAGTGAATACTTCTATTCCGGGTTCATCATTTAGATTTTAAAACTATTTTTATCTAATTACACAGAATAAATGTTGTTTGCTTGGAATGAATGTCAGATATTATTCTATAATATATAAATACTAATGGTAAAGTTACATTGACATTAAAATGAATAAAAAAGGATATTCACTCCATGAAAAGGATATTCACCGCGGGAAACGTCACGTGCGACATATTTTTTGAAAAAGGGAAATCCCGTATTTATATCGTCCAATCACATTGCTATGTAACATTGTCGCGTGACAACGTCATCGGTATCACTAAAAACAGAATTGCTTCATCTAAAGAAAAGAAGATCAGCGAAAATGGTGCAAATATGCAAAGAGGAAGACACATAAAATACGAAACAAGTCAGCGTAACACTGGTAAAGCCGTTCACACAATATTTTGGGAAAAAATCTCCCGACGGATGTCGACAACACATAGCGCAGAATCGTCGGACATTACACAGATGCAAGGAGTGAAAAGGAAGAACACAAGCATTCATTTAATAGACAGAAATCATTGATTATTTAGGATAAAAAATTTATTCTTTAAATAAAGTCTTTAAAGAACGTTCTCTTGTTACATTAAAATGTCAATTCACTCCCTTCTTCACATTCTCCCACCAGTGACGAACAGTGGAAAAATGAAAAAAGCCGAAATCTCAGTGTTAGCTCGAATCTGTAAATTTCTGACAGTAAAGATAATAATAATGTTATATTTATTGTTTTACTTATCCTCAAAATATTTTTTGAAAAGTATATATTTCATTTATTTTATGCAATGTCCAAAGCTTCTTTAATTCGACACCCATAGAAAATGTCTAGGTGTATAGTATAATACATTATAAAAAGAATTATTATGTATTTATCGGATAATAGAATAAAACAGTTACTGTCTTTAGTTTCGGTAAATATGCAGTGTTATTGACTTTTGGGAAAACAGATATTCACCTCGCCTGCGGCACGATGAATATCTGTTTTCCCAAAAGTCAATAACACTGCACATTTACCTCAACAAAAGACAGTAACTGTATAACATCACACAGATGCTTTATAAACTCGCAAAGTCTCAGATACAAGAATATGAAATATATACACGGATTTCAACAATACACAACTTATTTATATAATAATGTTGTGTTTTACATTGACTATGCGAAAATAGTAGCCAGGGTGATGGACAATAGTGCATGACCCGAAGGGGAATGCACTATTGTCCATCACCCTGGCTACTATTTTCCATAGTCAATGTAAAACACAACATTAATATTATTATTATACTGACTGTTGTCTGTATTTCTGAACAGCTGAATTTGAAAATTTTTCTTTAACTTGTTTTCTATATCCTGCGTTTTACTGTATCTGTGTTAACTGATTCCGATGTCAATTTCCACGCGTCAATGATCCCACTACACATTACATCAGACACCAAAACAAGAAGGGAACTTATTTTTAGCAATGAAATAATATATTTCAAGTGGCCAAAACGTATTCAACTGTTTTGGGAGAATGAATTATATGTGTGTACAAACGAAGCTCAGCTTTTTTTATTCCTTCTTCTGTCCAATAAAATCAAAATACTGTTCAAAAAAAAGAAGGAAAATCTTAGCACTGTAGCAGACGACAGTCTTTCAAATGACTAAATACCGAATGATGATTATAAACTTGATAACATCAACAGGTGATTACGCGGATAAGTACCACCCACCAGATCAAAACTCCGCCTCCCGCACGTGATGATTGATGATGATTGACGTAGAAATCAATAGTCTTTACAACAGCAGTGCTAACTATTGCAATAGTGCGGTCAACGCAATTTCTTTTGAAAATTATGCGAAAATAAAACTGTTTTACTATAAAAGAACTTTCTTACAGGAGGTATAATAATAGTTAATAAAACTAATCAATTAATGGGGAAAAAATGAATAAAAAATGACATAGCATATTACACAAATGCAGAGAAAATGTTACATTAACTTAATAATTAATATTTTGGTATTGCAAGTTTCCAGATAACATCGGATTTCAAGTCGACATTGAAATGAATATCCTCCGGGACTAACAGTCCACCAGCAGTGACACCGACCGAGTGCTTAAAATTACCAAATACCTCAGTTACTGAAAACTCAGTTTCTGCATATGGCCATGTCGAAAATTTGTCTCCTCAGTGCAGATCAAATCAAAATATTTGGAAGACAATATAGCAAAAATTCCTAAAATCTGAAAGAGCACAAATACTAGTAATCAAAATCATCGTAACAAAAAGCCACACACGGTTGAGGACAGAGCTATATGTAAGAGGTAGATACTCCTTATTTTTAAGCAATATATTCTAATGTTTAGTTATTGCAAGTTTCCAGATAAAATTATCTCTTAGGTTAGCACGGAAGTACTTCTGGGGGTGGTGAATACCCTCGAGGACTAATAGTCCACACCAATACAGGAAAAGAGCCAACGGTAATAAATAACAAAAATACCAAGGTTACTGTAAGTTTAGTTTCTGCATATAACTATTTCGACATCTTGTGTCTCTTCATGGTAGATCAAATCAAAATATCTGAAATAAAATAAAGAAAAAAAAATAGAGAGAAGAAACAGCCAAAAAGATCAAAATTGAAAGCCAGGGACAGATCTATGTAAGATAGGGGTAATAACAAAATTATCGATCAGAGTTGTCAGGAACCGAAGTCCATGAAACAAACAAACAAAAAAAAAAACAAATCAGGTGGAAACCACCGGACAAATTGTCGAAAGCAATGGTCCTGACTTGGAATAGGAATTTCAAAAGAAATGCTGGGTTCAACCGATTTAATGGCATGCCAAATCTAACCTTTCATTGCGGCATTGTCCAGTAGCAACTCAACAACAACATCTCTCTTTAAGACACTTTTCTATTGGATGAATCTTCATCACATGACTTATGACAATTTAGATGTTCACACTGACAACTAAATTGAACTGAAAGAAAGACATTATAATTGTCAACCTCGACAACCGTTTTGTATCTCACCTGACGTGATCACCTGTGCGCTTTACCAGAAATCTTAATCGATTAAGCACTATACAAGAAGTTGACTACTTGCCTGCATTGTTTGTACAAGAACTATAATACCAATCACAGGTGCTTGAGGACAGGGCCCTGTATTGGGCCCCTATGGTCCCTCCCCTTTTTATAATATTTGATCCATTTTTCAATATTGGCCATTTATTTTTGCTATTTTGTACTAATATAACATATATCTATCGTCAATTTCTTATTTTACTGTCAAATAGAGCGAAGCGAAAGGTTGCCAACTTCAGCCAGTGTTTATGGGGTACATGCTGGAAACTACTGATTGAAAATCAATAAACTTGCACTTACCCCTCAGTGTGACACATTCCTCGCTTTGTCTAATCAATATCCCTTACGCATATATACATCCCAGACGGTAATTGTCACATTAAAGTCCTACACAAACGAATTTTCCCTCGCGGTGTTGTACCTTTTTTGAACATTCAACCTTGATCAACGGAAGTGGCCGAAGAAGGATAATTCTGGACATGGCGGGAAATTCAAGGAAGCACGATAAGGCAAGAAATTTTCGAATTACGGAAAGTTTCTAATCTTAACCTACTTTCTATAGGTTGAGATTGAGGGCCTCTTGTTTTAACGTACACTGTTGGTTTTTTTATTACTTAATACACACTATGAATTATTTATTATTATTAAAGTTTCCTGCTTAATAACAATCAGTTCGTGCCCACTAAATAATCAATAAAAACTCTCTCTGTGTCAATAAAAAAGACAACGAAAAGGCTCGTAGTTCAATGTGACAACGCTTTTTAGCGACAAAAATGGAATAATTCAATGATATATGATAAGTCGGAGTAAAGATTATCCTGTTTTCTTCTATGAGTGCCATATTTTTCTATCTAAAAAAAACCGTCTTTTTGTTGATGTTTTAACAAATATTCCATCTTTTCGTAAGCCGGGATCAACTCCGGGTCAGGTTTTTGTAGGACGGTGTCTTTGATTTTGAAGTTATTTCCCTTAACTCCTTACAACATAACTAGCATGGAATAAATACGACGAACTTGTCAGTCAAATCAAAGATATAATAATAGAAGTTCACTGAGGGTTCAAAATAACCTCGCGTTTCATTTTTCCGAGTTCTTTTTTAACCCATCAAAATTTCGTTTTGTCTTTTTGGTCAGGTATTCTGCATTTGCCGAAAAATATTGAAAATGTAGATTTCCGTCCGTTTTGTCGTTGTTGTGACACCTTCCGAGAAGGGAGATAACTGATACAAAAATAGCTAAATTAATGCATGGTCCCGGCTTACGAAAATAGGGAATTCTCCCTATAAAAACATGACTTGCTTACCCTTCCGGAACACCTGATGATTCTCCCGGTTTTCAGTGCGAGTTCACACTGTCAGTGCTTTAGTTGTTAGTGTTGTCCTATAAACCACACTGTAATTTTTTAGTTTTGTCTTCGATGGTAATGCTTGTGACACCGATTTGTCCTTGTTATTGTCCGAATACTTAATATATATACAGAGAAGCTTTTCAAACTTTCACCTTGGTACTTTTTGAGGGTTAGAGAAGTAACACGTACAGTGGATTATAATTGGTTTGTCTTAAGGTTAGAAAATGACATTAGCCAATCAGTCACCAAACAGATCTTTTCAACACCATAATTTTAGCTGTTGTGTGACCGGTGTCATGCGTGGAGCAGATCATGCTTACCCTTCTGGAGCACCTGATGATACCTCAGTTTTTGTAGGGGTTCACGCTGCTAGTGCTTTAGTTATGTAACGTTCTTGTTTATTTTTGTTTATTTGTTTTGTCTTTATCATACTGTCTCAATTCGTGTTGAATATGAATTGTCGTGATTTTGGATTTATGATTGTAGAATCCCCCCTTCCCCGTTCTTGCTTCGGTATTCGTTTGCCGATATATTAAGTGAAAAAAATGATGAGTTGACGGTCTTGTTTCTGAGATTGAAGTAAGTGAAAATTGGCGGGAAACTGAACTCCTTCGATTTTTCATAGGATTGACATTAGCAATTACATCTCACAACTCTTTCGCTACTCAAGGGCTTGTGGTCGTTACAATGACTTCCTTGATAGAGCCCAGTTGCTTACAAATAGACTACTTAAGCAAGGGTACGTTACCAAAAACCTAAAGTCATCACTACTGAAGTTTTACGGTCGACATCACGATCTTGTGTATCGCTATGGGATATCTGTTTCCCAGATGACAACAGATCTTTCCCTCTGCAACTAAAGTTTGTTTTTCCTCTATCGGATTTGACTTAACTACCGGATTTGACATGTTCAACACGGCGGGTGTCTTATAAGAAGCAGGAGATGCTTACTCTACCGGTACACCTGATCTCACCCATTGTTTTTATTGGGTCCGTGTTGTGCATCTGTATGTGTGTCTTCATTTTTCTTTTTTTGTCCCGTACTTAAGTGGTGTCCTTGTTTCTTAGTGTGTCCGATGTTGCCATTGTCCATGGAGTGTTCGTTCTTTTGATTGACGGTTCGGTTCTCACTTACTTTTTGACCATGAATGAATGTGTCATAATAAATAGAATTTTATGACATTTTTATCAAATGTTTGTAAAAATATGTAGAATTGAATCATGACAAAAATAATGGGTCAATGGGCAAAATTTTATAACGCTTTTACATGGATAAAATCAGAGAATTCCGAAAATCTGACAGAAATACCAAAACATGCGGAGCGAACCTGCTTAAGACAAAAAGTTTTATTTGTTTACAAGTTATCTTTTTCCAAACTGTAATTTATACAACCAGCAGCATGCCAGTCATATTTACAGCAGAACAAATAGATAATATACAATTACTTGTGTTAAAGAAATGATGGTATTGACTTTACATCGAATTCTCAACGATTAGTATTACAAATAAAGGCAAATTTGATCTTCTGTGAATGTATTGTCTTTTCCACATCTAGGTTGATATATTGCTACGAAATAAGGTTATATAAATACAGTAATAAAAATGTCGATTAGCTGGCTGAACGCTCAGCGATACGATATGAATTGTCAACGAACGGAATATACACGCGAGTTAAGGGGGCGTACAACGGAATTAATTTTGGTTAAAAAAAAAGATGATTCAAGCAATTCCATTGTATTCATTCATGCTGCAAATGGGGAGCTAAGTTCATGCGCATTATTAACAAAACAACATGATTCGAAGAACGAATCGCTTCTAGCGTATTGATTACTCATACCGCTTAACACAAAATACACGCAAACACGATAGACATTCACTGTACCATCTAAACTGTTCAAAGCCTTATTATACGAAAAAATGGAATAAAAAGGGTTTTAAATTGCACACAATTTTCAGTTCAAACGCAATGTTCGATACCCGTGTAGCAGGACATGCAAACAAGGAATGCTAAATGTTTAACTACATAGCTTTTAAACGTAAATCATCTGTCTCTCATTTTCAATGTATAACAAATTACAAGTAAGCATACTGATCATAAAATTATAAAGATAGGATAACAGTAAACACCTACAATATGACCGAAAATTATAATCAGAGGGTACAGTTTACGAAGGAACAGCACAAGAACAACACATCTGAAAGACGGATGACAAACGTAAACGATAGAAACTCCTTAAAGTCGATCTTATTACTGGCACTATCAAAAGCCAGTGGTAAGGTCAATTAATTCCTTACAAATATACAGTAGTGAGAAAAAGCATGGACACGTTTAATTAATGCAACACTTATTATGTGGTAAATGTTACGTCAAACGTCAAATCAAAGTCAGAAACTAGACAAGTCCTAAAGATTAGGTGATCAGACTCAGTGTATATGATAACAAAATACCGAAGTTACTGTGAATTTGGTTTCTGCATATGCGTATTTCGACACTTTATGTCTCTCCAGTGCAGATCAAATCAAAACATTTGGAAATCCATAACCGAAATATGCGCAAAACCTGACAGAGAACAAATTACCAATAGGATCCAAACAGAAAAGCAAAAACGAGCTGAAGACAGAGCTATGTGGGAGGGAGATACTCCTTAGTTTTTAACATAAATTTAGATATTGCAAGTTTTCAAATAACTAAATACCGAGGTTACTGTGAATTTACTTTCTTCAAATGAAATCGGTTTTCGGGCCAGCACCGAAGTACTGGCTACTTTGTTGATGAATACCCTCGGTGACTTACAGTCAACCAGCAGAGGTACATGTATCGGCACAGTGGTAATAGATAACATAATACCGAAGTAACTGTTAATTGGAATTCTGCATATTCGCATTTCGACAGCTTATGTCTCTTTAGTGCAGATAAAATCAAAATATTGGAAATCCATAGACCGAAATCATTTAACATATTTCGCAACACCGAATTCAAAGCCTTTTTGTAAGTAACTTTTTAACCATCTTTTTTCAAAGCATCAATTTCACTGCACCATTCATTTTAATAAGTTTCCACTACTGTAAGAATACCCATTAATGTACCATGAAATATACCCATTAAATTATGTCTATTAATTATGGTTACATTTCATGGTATAATTTAAATGTCTTTGTCCATGAAATTGATTTTCTTTACCATTAAAAAGTTTAATATTAACTATTAAAAAAGGAATAAACTGGAAATTATGGCCATTAATTGTGACTATTTATTTGTTCATTAATGGGCATGACTTTTTAGCTAATGGCCATTAAATTAAATGGATATAATGGCCATTATTTTTTTTATTTAGATAGGGTGAATGAGCATGAATTCTTTTACCAAGTTTAATGGGCATTAATCTTAACTATAATTAATAGCACCATTACTTTTTCGAGATATCTAATGGCCATTACTGTATTTTGAAGGGCATTAATTTTTTGTTTGCTGTATTTTAATGGCCATAAAATATAAATTAATTTGTGTAGGCCATTTTTAATGGGCATTAAATTACAAATTAATTTTTTTTTGTCTGGTGTATTTTGATGGGCATTAAAATAACAATTAGTTTTTGTTTATTGACCATGAAAAAAGTAATGGGTACACAAAACAAGTTAATGGCCATTAAGAACTTGAATTGCAGGTTGTGCACTAACATCTTAAATACCCGGTGTTTGTAATTTCATTGGCCATAATCTCTTTAATGGCACGATATTTCAAACAACTGACATTAACACATGTACTTGCCATACTGTAGACAAACTTTAATGCGCTTTGTACTTATGATGTTTATATCTTGTTGAAAATCAAAAATGCATCTACAATATAGTCAAATTTGCATGAGTGGAGTCTTTTTAATGAACAACTGCCTACAAAACACTCTTACCAACAACATGAAACCTCCATATAAAGTACAGTGCTTTTAACGGTCATACATATTTGTCAACCATTTTCCAAAGTCTGCAAGACACACACTTTTGCAAACCCTCTGCCCTCACTTAAAGTGAACATCAACAATTTTCAAATACCGGGTATGAAAATAAATAATCAAGTTTTTTTTAGAATTTAATTATTGATACTGAGTTCTTCATATTGATTTCTTTTTTCTAGGTGTCTTTGCTGAAGTTGAAATATTATTATTGTTTTATCTACTATTTAAATAGATTTTTGTTAAATAAAAAAGTATGCCTAATTGTATAGTATTTACTTGATTAATGAAAGTAGTATGGTCATGGAAATTATACACACAAAATGAAAATGAAATGAAACTGACACCCCGTACAAATAAATCTGTGAACCCTTCCCAACTAAGCCTACAACTTCCTTTTCCAAAATACTCTGATAAACCTCCGAGATTGGCATATAAAAGTATGCTGAAGTACTCAAAGGATACATGGCAATAGTCTCAGTTACTAAAACTTTTAGCTCCTCCTTTAGCATCAACGACGGTTCTCCAACAATGACTTAGGTGCCCCCATGTCAACTTCTGTTTCTGGTTCTCTGTTCTCTGTGTGATGTTTGTTTTTTGTTTTCGTATGATGTGACTAAGACATAGGAAAAAGAAGGGTAACGGGGAATGTGTCAAAGAGACAACGTCCCAAAGGGGAGTAATAACAACTCAAAGCCACCATAAGATCTTCAATGAACGGTGAGGAAACCCCATTTCCTTACAATGTCAATTCTTCAATTGGATGTTGGTCACGGCAAATAAAGCATGGTAAAAAGTTATTATTTGTTGTTGAGGTTGGTTCTGTAAGGATAACCGTGTTTTCTCTTAAAATGGATAGCACACTGTACATGTCCTGACAGGGAACCTGAAAAATATAAGTTTACACAAAGTGCCGTGCCCACAAAAAATAGGTATTCATACACTCTGGGCAGCACAAGAGGGAGAAGGAAGAACCTATAGAACGTGGTTGCAGGTAAATGTTTGATTGGTAAATTTACAAATCTGACATAAAAGACTGCGAAGTAATGTGACCCGTGTCGTCATAATGTGATGATGTCTATTAAATATTTAAGGTAGATCGACAATTATTCCACTTACATATACAAATTGGGTGTGGAATTGACTCAATTTTATTGCCAAACATCCTTTTGTCTGCCTTTTTCATTGTGACGTTATAAATTGATAAATTAATAAACATTTTGTAAGATATTTAATCATTTCAACAGCATCATCTATATTTGAGTAAATAACAGAACATTTTGTTGGATCTATAAAATGATTGACCGATGAGTCCTCTGGGTAAGATAAATGATGAATGAGCCTAAACTGACCAGCTTCCTTGCCTTTAGGGACGAGACCTAACGGGGAAACCCTTAAGGTCGGAATGGGCCTACTTCTGTAAGGTCCGGCCACTCTACCAGCATCAATTTCTTTCTGAATTTTTTGTAACAATATGACTGGTTGTTCGTTTGCGCTTTTCAAAGTTTTTGTGTCCGTTGGGAGGCGTGGACCTGAGTAATGCAAAGAAAAACCAAACTTAAAGCCGGAAAGAAGATGAAAAGCTGTCTTTTGGTCGGGATAATGACGTAAATACAAAGCCAAATTAAAAACATTCACAGGGGAAAAACCAAGAGAATATATATGACTGTATGTTTTGCGGTTAACGCCGGGTGCAAAAGTAGACGGGGTGTTGCCCACCACATCCTGAACACGCATGCCTAAATCGACAAGGGTTGAACATACAGCGTTTCCCTTTTGTGTTATACACGTAGCACGTTCTTGTTGCCGAGGGTTGGCTCTGTCCTCGAAAGGAATTGACGGGAGTGCTAGGGGAGGGATTTCTAGATTTTGGAAAAGAACTGCTTGTGTTGGAGTTTTCGAGTCCTTGTTGTTCCCGCGTCGTTGTCGAAATGTAAAATGCCCACAAATCTTGGTTGACCAAACCCCATGAAGAATTTGGTTTTCGGGCTTTCCTTAATCGGAACTGTTCATCATATGTTACCCATCCATGTGAATTGCTCGCGGCAAAACGAATATCCCTCATATACTTCAACAGCTCCTGACCCAAATGACTGTTTTTCTCTAGTAAAACACTCATATAGACCATTAAGGCACTTGTCCAAGAATGAATGTTTGTTATTGGACGGGTTGGGCCAGCTTCAATTTTCATTCGGCCACTTCGAATAACTAAGTCGCCATCTTGGTCAGGAAAGTTGGCTAATTCCCTTGGGGATTTCAAAAGGGTACTAAGATCAACGAATTCATGCTTCCAGATTTGTACCTTTAATTTGATTGGTATATGGCACACTACCTCATCGTATACGCTTTCTTCTATAGATGGCAAATTTTGAATAAACTGAACCGATTGGTCGGAAGTTACTGAACTACTTTGGGCATGGGGTAAATTATGCAAGTTAACATTTTCATTAAAATCAAAATGCTCACCAACAGGACGCGAGGTGTTGCCGGATGGTCTCCCTGCGGCCGCCTCCTGGAAAATGGCGGTTTCCCGTCTTATCTTTTGATCTTCGTCTGATTGTGTTGGATGTCCAGTGTTCCCACCTCCAGAAGATTCATTTTCTCTCCCTATTCCTACCGGTAATATCTGCTCTTGCGATTTTCCTTGGCCTGTAGGTTGAGTCTTTCTTTTCTTCCCTGCAAGCTGACCTCTTGATGGTTTTTGTCTTCTTCTTGTTCCTGTAGGTCCTGACTCGTAATGAATGTATCTAACACAAATTAATAAAACAAGCCTTTCTAAAAGATATGAAAATTTCCAATGAAACAATATCATTAACCACATGTCATTAACCCAAATGTCAATTTATACTTAGGGGCGTTACGCTTGTCCAATCACATGTAGTTACTACATCTGAAGCATGCATGGAAATATAGTTATAAATATAAACACCTCCATGCATGCTACAAACAAACACGCTAGGTGCCTTATTAAATTCAATTATCTTGACAGGGATAATTGCTATTGTAAGACATTGTAAATGCCTCTATAAAATACATGATGTGGCCTGTTTTTCAAAGCCTTATAACCATGATAACAAAAAACGTATTTGTTCAATAAGAGAAAAGTTGTTTTGAGATTTTATAAGACTAATCCATTGTCCCGCATTCTTTATGTTGGATCCAGGTGTAAGTGTTAGATGACATAATCTGTAGTTTTGCAACATACTGGGACAGCATTATATTTCACTATGGACAGAGATTTGACTTTGATCACGTTTGGGAAACCGCAATTTTTAATATGAATTGAAGGATGAATATTGATTACTATTCGTTTTTAAAATAAATAATTGCAACTGTTAATTCAAAATACAAAAAATACCAAAGATGCATTAAAAAAGTAAATTTCGTTATGCTGTACACGTGTTTCAAGGAGTAACCTCTCATCAGCAGCATTAAAATAGTACAAAAGAAAACAGAATATCAAAAGAGTTTCGTGTCCCACTCGGGTCTGTTTTTATAAACTCGGGAGTTTTGAACGTTACGTATAAAAGAAAAGTAAATTGTGAAAAAAAAAATTGGCTTGGGTAAAAATAATGTGACACACATCAAGTCTAGCAAGCCCTGAAGACAACAGCAAGTTGTAATTTATCAAGGTCGATGAGGAATCAAAATCAGAATAGGGTGCAACTGTCGTCAAGATCAGTCCGAATGAAAAATCACCGAATGGTATTGATAATTTGATTCTCGTTCTTATATATATCGATGAATGATTTATACTTATCTAAATAACATTTCTGCATATTTGAATTGTTCCAAAACGTCCATTTTCAGCAAAAAATTGGCACACTGTAACTGCCAACTTGTCGTCTGGTTAACCGGAAATCACTTCCTTGTTGTTGTTAATTCCTCCAACAACGGAACAGAACCGTAATCGGTTTTCGCGTATTTGACTTAATTATATATTGTATTCAGATGGGCTTTGTTTTATTTTATTGATAATTAGATTCCACAGTTGAAGTATTCTGACTGATTTGATGTAGGATTTACTGTTTTTTTGAGAAAAAAGAGGCCCAAAGGGGGTTTTAAATGAAAAAAAGAAGTTTTGTTAAACTTTTTTGTCAGATGTCAGATTTTGATGCACATTTTGTTTGTTTCCTACAGTATGTTCAAACAAATAAATCAAACAATTAAATTCTTTTTCAATAAACAAGAGGCTCAAAACGGGTCTTTAGTAAAAAATTGTTTGTAATTTAAAATTATTTTTCTGTAGGTACTTTAAACGTTTATATAGATAAATCAATACCAACTTGATTTTTAAAGAGGCCCAAAGGGGGTATCAAAAACAAAACAAAAAGAACGAATTTTGCAGAGAATTCAGATTCATTTTCTATGGGGTTGCTATGAAAGAAAATACAGTAACTTTCATTTAAAATTTACTACTTAATACATGTATTGACAAATTTAGGTCCTTACCGCACACCCTTCATTGAATAATAGATGTTTTTACGAATTGATTAAAGCGCTAGGCAAAAAAAATATTACTATGAATAGTAGTTTACTTCATGAAAATTCATAACGTAAGTAATTTTCAATATGGATATAATGCCAAGAAATATGTCTGTTTAAGGTTTCTTTATCCCCTACTTCCTCTACCTACCCTAACATATTTTATTAGTACTTTTTGGCAAAATGCTAGTTAATATCATGTTTTGGGTTAAGCACCATTAAAGTAAAATATATTCCCAATATGTGTCTATATAAACATGATAAAATGATTTAAGAAAATAAAACGACTTTGCCTGCCAGGCTACCTACCTGCCTTATTTGTTCAAAGAATCTAAATTCAAACAAGCATATTTTCGGCCTAAGGTTATTTACACATGACATGAATAATGTAAGTACATGGACACGGATGGAAAATAATAATCATGATAAATAAATATATGGCAGTGGTAAAACATAACCCCCCCCCCCCCNACAAAGTTTTTAATCATGTATAGTAATGGGCATTTATTCATATATTACGTCCATTAATAGGCATAAATATATACATCATATATACATCATGTCAAATAATGGGCATTAATAAATATATCATGTCAATTAATGGGAATTAATATATAAATTAAGTCAAGTAATGGGCATCAGTACATAAATCATAGAATGTAATGGCCATTAATGTATAAGCCATGCATAGTAATGGCCAGTAATATATAAATCATAAAAGTTATGGGCATTAATTTATGTGTTTTACTAAATAACAACCATCAAATTATAAACAGTTTATATAATGGTCTTTGATTTGATTTAATGGTCATTAATTTGATAAGTGTGTCTTTTTTAATTGCCATTACTTTTTTTCTACAGTAAATTACGCCCATTATTATTTTAATGCCCATTAATCTAATAAAAAGAGAAATTATTCAGTCAATTTAATGATTAATTAATGGTATTTTCATTATTTCATACCATTAATTTTCATTTTAATGGCATATTTTACAAAACCATTAATTAGTTTCTGACAAAAAATAATGGTTAGTTTTAATGGATTTATGACACTTAATGGCATATTTATGGTATTTTAATGGATATTTCATGGAATTTTAATGGTTTCCTGACTTTGAACCGAACCGTCAGGCAAAAGAACGAACAATATATGGATAATGGCAACATCGGAAACACTAAGGAACAAGGATACCACATGAGAACATGACAAAAAGAAAGAAATTTAAAAAAAATATATATGATCTATAATACAGTAAAAATCCAAGGTCTTATCTCAAAGATAATTCGACTCTCTACATTGCCAATATTTAACTTTACTAGCCGCTCATCTAATGGGCCATCAACATATTTTTTTATTAAGCTGTATATTATCTATTTTTGTGCACAAATGCTAGTTCCTTTACACACGTAACCATTGCCTAATTATTGAAGACTTCCACCCCATATCCCCGATACCAAATTTATGAGTTTATTTACCAAATCCTAAATAAAATCTCATAGCTCTATTTTGTACTGCAATAATACAAGAATACTCTTTGATGCCCAAAATAGCTGCACCATAACTAATTTTAGAATTTCAGAACATCATACCCCTGACCTTGTTCAATTCGATTACATTAACCTCGACAGATATGAAAGGGTTGACAAACTAGAGAACAAATGACCCAAAGCACAAAAAGAGTAAGGGCAATATAAGCAAGAACAACCAAACTGACTATGCATCCGTTATACTATTAAAATCTATAAACCCGTTATGTAATATGAACAACGGAAGTGTATATCAATTTATGAGTAATGTTACAATTAATTTATACAATGAATCTGGTACTCCTTTGACGTTATCAGACTTATTTCGCTGAACTTGATTACTCTTTTATTTAGGGGCCAACTCCGACCTACCGTTGGGTGTGGGGTTTCCTCACCGTTCATTGAAGATCTTATGGTGGCTTTGAGTTGTTATTGCTCCCCTTAGGGTCGTTGTCTCTTTGACACATTCCCCGTTTCCCTTCTTTTTCTTATTAATCTACTTATGATATGAATGTGATTGTTGTCATTACTGCCTATGTTTCTCTGTTGTTTCCTCTACCGGATTTGACTTTACTACCGGATTTGACATTATCTAATAAGAAGCAGGAGATGCTTACTCCACCGGTACACCTGATCTCAACCATAGCCTTTTTTTATTTGGTCCGTGTTGTTCATCTGTGTATATGTGTGTCTTCATTTTTCTTCTCTGAGCCGTACTTATGTCATGCCTTTGTTTCTTTGTTCTTCCTATGTTGTCATTTTCCTTATATTACTAGTATCCGTTTTAGATTGACCATTCGATTCTCACTTACTTTATTCAATATTTTCCGTGTTTTGTGTATCAAATTACGGTTCTTAAGATTCCTCGACGGCTCGAAAACTTTATTTCTGTCCAAAGGCATGCAACTTTGTTTGTATATTGCCTAACAATCAACGTTATTTCTTCAAATAAATAACAAAATACCGATATCACTGTGAAATTTGTTTCTACATATGCGCATTTCGACAACTTATGTCTCTTCAGTGCAAATAAAATCAAAACATTTAGAAGTCCATAAACCAAAATAGGTGTAAAAACTGATAGAGAACAAATATCCAATGAGATCTAATAGAAAAACCAAAATCAACTGATGCCAGAACTATGCAAGAGGGAGATACTCCTTAGTTTTAAACAAAATTTCCAAAATTTGTATATTGCAAGTTTTCAAATAAAGTCGGTTTTCTGGCCAGCACCCAAGTACTGACTACTGGGTTGGTGAATACCCTCAGGGACTAACAGTCCACTAGCAGAAGCATTGGCCCAGTGGCAATAAATAACAAAATACAGATGTTACTGTGAAATTTGTTTCTGTATATGTGCATTTCGACAACTTATGTCTCTTCAGTGCAGATACAATCAAAGCATTTGGAAGTCCTTAAACCGAAATAGGTGAAAAAAACTGATAGAGAACAAACATCCAATGAGGTCTAATAGAAAAACCAAAATCAGAGCTATGCAAGAGGGGAATACTCCTTAGTTTTCAACAAAATTTTCCAAAATTTATATATTTCAAGTTTTAAAATAAAGTCTGTTTTCGGGCCAGCTTTTTATTGTTTTGTTTTGCCTTGATATTTCTGTGTGAGACTTAATTATATTAAACCATTTATTGTAACTTGATTTGTTGTAGCTACGGTATTACGATCAAATTAAATATGTCGTTTACACCATTACATGAATCTAACTCGGTGTTATCTCAGTCTTCATAACAAAATGTTATCTTATTAAATTTAACTCCAACTGAAATTTTTATTAGATTAAACAAATTATTCCTCTGAAAGAAGGCAAAGACAAACCAATTAATGTAGAGTTCTATGATTTTATATTATTGATGTTATCTTTCAGCAGCACAATTTGACAATTACAATTTAAAAGACATGATATCGCAGCGTTAATAAATGGCAATGGCTAAACAATGAGTCAAAACGATTGTGCAGCTATATCTGTGTCTCTTTTTTTATTAATATAATGCTTTATTTGCTTAATCTTACCATGTGTTTATAGGGATTGTGTCCCATGTACATTTACTCCATATCCCTTTATTTGTTCATTTATTTGCAAAAACACATCAATACCATAAATACCTTAAGCAAAGATGTAAATTTGAAAAATAGGAATAGAAAAAAAATATCATTTTTGATGGATATTGACACTTCATCTGGCAATCCTACTTATTCCCTGACTACATTATCAAGGGACGGGATAATCACAAATCACACTTCTGTGTTAGCATCATTCGGTATCAAAGTTGATGAGAATAACAGTTATCTCCCTTATATTTACTGGGTGCCTAAGCTTCACAAGAATCCCTACAAACAGAGATTCATTGCAGGATCTGCCAGATGCACCACTAAGCCCCTATCCAAACTCCTTACCACTTTACTGACTGCAGTTAGAGATGGTCTAAAAAGCTACTGCGAAAAAGCCTATTCCACGTGGATTCTTAAAAATTCCAAAGATCTCCTTGAACAGCTCTCCTCAAACAGTCTCGCATACTGCAATAGCATTAAAACTTTTGATTTTTCTACCCTTTATACAACTCTTCCCAATAATAAACTTAAAACAGCAATTTCCGATTTGATACATCAATGTTTCTGTACAAAAACCAGAGAACGCAGGTATTCCTATCTGGTAATGGGAAAAGATAAAAGATATTTTGTAAAGAACCACACTGAGTCAAACAAGAAATACAGTGAAAATGACGTGATTAAGATGCTTGAATATTTGATCGACAACATTTTTGTTGAATGTGGAGGCCGTGTTTTTCAACAGACAATAGGGATTCCTATGGGAACAAATTGTGCGCCACTTTTAGCTGACCTTTTCCTTTTTTCGTATGAAGCAAAGTTTTTACAAGGGCTGATACAACAAAAACAAAAACAGCTAGCCCAGACTTTTAATTTCAGCTTCAGATATATAGACGATGTACTTTCCCTTAATAACCCAAAATTTAAAGAATATTTACATCGTATCTACCCCAGTGAACTTGAAATAAAAGAGACAACCGATCCACCCGATTCTGCTTCATTCCTTGACCTTTTGTTGTACATTGACGAACATGGACGTCTGAAATCTAGATTATATGACAAACGTGATGATTTTGATTTTCCAATTGTGAACTTTCCGTTTCTCTGCAGCAATATACCTGCATCCCCAGCATATGGAGTATATATTTCACAATTAATTCGTTACTGTAGAGCGTGCAGTACATACAGTGACTTTGTGGAAAGAGCAAAAGCACTGTCACAAAAACTGCTGAGTCAGGGATATGTTCAGCCTTTGTTACTTTCGTCCCTTCAGAAATTCTATGGCCGTCACCACGACATCATAGATAGATATGAAATGTCACAAATAAAAACTGACATTTTCAGCTAGATTCGCGTCTTCCCTGATTTGACATTACCGGTTTCGACTTTACCCTGGATTGACCCACTGACAGTTTGACGGGTGCTGTGCACAGAGCAGGACATGCTTACCCTTCCGGGGCACCTGATGTCACTCTTGTTTATTGAGAGTTCACACTGTTAGTACTTTAGTTTTTTGTGTTGTATATGTAACGTGTGTTTTGTGGGCATGTGGTGTCTTTGGTCTTCCGTCTTTTTGTGTTCTTGCTTTTGCCTTGTCTCTGGACTTTGATTTGTGTAATCTTGTGCTTTGTTCCATCGGTATTCTACTGATGTTGTTTTAAAAGGACATTTTTCAATAAATATTCCTAAGGGTCATAGAAAAAAAAATGATAATGATGATTCTGTGAACTCTAAGAAAATATAAGTAAATAAATAAATTAACAGAATATATAATTCCAGAAAAGACTATGTGTGTGGATTGAAAACATTTCATAAGAAAATTTATTGACTAGCTGATAGTGTTACGGATGACGCTAACGGAGCTTACCTTTCCTGAGCACCCGGTTTCATGGGCTTAGTTCTTAATGTCGACTTTTTATTTCAGGCTTTTTGTTTTGGCTGTCTTTCCATCTTGTTTTGTCTTTCTTTTTCTCTGTTGCAGTTTTTGTCATGTCTATGAACTTTGATCATCACTTCCTTTGCTCATTCGGTATTCTTCTGCCGTTGTTTCGTGAATTAAGGCCAATACATCATATTTTGATCCAGCTTCATTAAATTGTCGTGTCCAAACAATCTCCATTTTCTAACTGTCTTTCACCCATTTTACAACACATAAACACAGAATATGACTACCATTCATTTATTTCCATAGGTATGAAATGGAGTTTATAACAAAATTAACAAAAAGAGTTGTCAAGAGCCAAAGTCCATGAGAAAAAAAGACAAATTAGATGGAACCAGAGGCTCCCAGGACCCTGTATCGCTCACCTGGCTTTCAGTTGCCTTAATCAAGGAAACATTGCAAGTTTTACAGTTGATCTTCAGTTTCTCAAACTTTTGTAGCTCAAACACCTCCAATATCTTGAACTGTTTTTAAAGTCTGATCATGTTTAACTATATTTCTTTGTTGGGCTTTTCTTGACAAAAAAACGTCTTGCTAAGGACCACTTTCGACACCAGTTTTGAAGTCGAGACGTCATTTTGTAAATGGCAGTCAACGAACAATTTTTAACATCAGTTTTGAAGTTGCGACATCAATATCTATTTGGAAACCAAATGTCATTGAAATCAGACAATGTTGAAATTTCCCGCCTTTTTTGGTGGCCGTTTTGAAAATGGCCGTCAACTAACAGTTTTGAACACCGGTTTTGAAGTCTTAACATCAATATCTATTTGGAAACCAAATTTCATTGAA
>MJUU01056156.1:192495-221870 GCA_002080025.1 Modiolus philippinarum
TAGTTTTAGAAATAAAAGCTGAAAAATACGAAAATTTTTAAAATTCGGTGAAAAAAGGGCAATAACTCCTACAAGGGTTTATGGATTTTCTTCAAAATTTCGAGGTGGGTAGACCTTGATATGCTAAACATTTTTGCAATTTACACTTGACCTCTATCTGTTACACTTTTTGAAATAAAAAATAAAAAATGCAAAAATTTTCAAAATTTAACGGGAAAAGGGCTATAACTCCAAGAGGTTTTCAGATTTTCTTCAAAATTGCAGGGCAGGTAGATCTTGCCATGCTGATCATTTTCACCCATGTCAGATTTTGATATCTGTAACGGTTTCGAGTTATTGGCCAAAAACTGCAATTTACCCCTGTGTTCTATTTTTAGCAACGGCGGCCATGTTGTTTGACCTACCGCCTAATCGAACACAATTTTGAGAAGCCATACTCTGGAGATGATTCAGGCCAAGTATGGTTACATTTGGCCCAGTGGTTTCAGAGGAGAAGATTTTTGAAATTGTTGACAGACGGACAACGGACGACGGATGTGATGGCAAAAGCTCACATGGCCTTTTAGGCCAGGTGAGCTAAAAAACGGGAAAATTGTCGACCGCAATTGTCCTGACTTGGTACAGGCATTTAAAAAGGAATGGTGGTTAAACCGGTTTTATGGCATGTTAAATGCGGTAGTGTCCGGTGAATAGGGAATATGAATAATGCCTTTGGAACGGATATCAAAACATTTATACTGTGTTTTGACTTAATATGTAGACATTGTTGTAGACGTTGGGTTGCTCATTTATTCATATGTCTGGTATTTAATAGCTGAGTATGAAAAGTGTGGATACTTTACTAGGTTATCTGTTGTAGATTTTTACTCATTAATGTGAACAAGCCTCTAATTGTTGTTGATTGTCGGGTGATTGTTGTGAAAGAATGATAGGATATGAGGTACATAAACAGAAGAAAAGATGACAATTCAGTAACAAGGAAAAATAATGCTCATAAGTTGCAATACTTCCACCGGCTTTAGTAGATTTTTAAGCTGTTGATATCTTGATATCTAAGAAAATTAGTGTTAATATTATAAGTTTGCTGGAATAATTGAAAAGACATAAAACTACCTGACCCATTACGAACATCCTTTATTAAATTGGCACCTTTTTGACTAGTCTTTATATAATATAGGGCTATCCTCAATCCCTTTCATTATTCCAGATGTTAACTGCACTGATCTCATATTTCATATGGCACTGTATATGTTAATTTTTACCATTGTCCATCATAGTGAAAGTTGGTAGCATCTTTAACATACAGAAACAGTCCTCATGAATTCGAGTTGATAGTATTAGCTGTAGGTCCGTAGTTAATCGCTGCAAGGTAAATCTACATTAAAAAGAACACGTTCAGTTGTTTGGTATTATTAGAACTGATTGAATAAATCTGTCCCCACCATCAGTTTGTGATGTCAGCTCCTGTGTAAAAGAAAACAGTGGACGGAAACAAACAAAATATTGTGTATATTCATACACAATGTAGCATTTTGTCATCTTTTTACAAAGAAATTGTCAGTTTTTAATACAGAAGCAAACAATGAATCAGCAACATCACTTCATTTGATTGGTCAAGAAGGTCAGGTGGGGACATATTTATTGAATCGACCCTATGTATCAAGAAAATATATCCAGTGTACATTCATCTACAGCCCTTCCAATATTTGTTTAGAAGATGAAATCATTCTACAATGCTTACGTGTTTTAACAGATCTAGTGTTCGCCTTAGAAATGAAGGACTTCACAGAGGGGTGAAATATCTGATTTCCTTCGAAAATACAATACCAACAACAGCTAATTTAAGACAAAAGACGTAATTTGTTGACCAGTTATGTTTCCCCCGTCTATAATCTATAAAACCAGCAGCATGCCAGTCATATTTACAGAACAAATAGATAATATACAATTACTTGCGTTAAACAAGTGATGGTATTGACTTTACATCGAATTCTCAACAATTAGCATCACAAATAAAGGCAAATATGGTATCATGTGAATACATTGTCTTTTCAACAACATTTTCATTTTATCATGTCAACAACTAGGTTGATATATGGCTATAAAATAGGGTTACTACATGTATATAAATAAAGGACTGGAATAGATGTAGCTGGTTAAAGAGCGCTCATCATACAATGTGTATGGTATGCAAACGTAATGTACAGGTGACATTGGTGACCGCAAAATGGAATTAATTTTGTAATAAAGGACCTCAAATCATTTCATTGTATTCATACAAGCTTTAAATAAAAGGCTACATATACCGTCAAATTGAATGGTAAAAATTTCGTAACCCTTTTTCAGCAATAAAAAAATCATAGTCACCAAAATGTGGCTTTAATATTAGGTTTTATATTGCGCTTATCGTATTCAGGTGTGATTGACATCTATTTCCAGTTTATTGACTTGGAATATTTTCAACTAGAATTGTTAATTTGTCAGATTTTTGGTAACATTTCAAAAACTGCCAATGTAAAAGATTTTCGTAACTCTTTACTCATCAACTATAAATCAAGCTACTTGAAATTTTGCATGTTGCGCTCAAATTCAGGTCTGTTGGACATCTACTTCCTGTTCGACGACTTATTTATTTTCAACAAATACTGATAGTGGTAAAAATTTTCGTAACATTTTTCTCAGTAACTACAAATTAAAAGTACGTTAAATTTTGTACCCGACTTTAGAATGAGTTATGTATACTGCTTACCAAGTGCAGGTCTGTCGGACATCTACCTCTTGTTTAATGACTTGGAAATTTGTTTTTCCTAGATCGAAGGCAGAAAACACACGTTTTCCTAGGACAACTTTTAATTTATACTCATAATGAAACACAAAAACAAAAACATACACTGCATGAAATCAAACGTTCAGACCCTTCCTACACGAAAAAGGGAATAAAATCTGTATTTCGTGAAAAACACGCATGCTGGTGACAATCTTGAAAGTGGTAGTTTCTAGAAGATTTTTGAATATTTTTTTTATTCATAGGATCTGATGTTGAACTATGTTCTCCATTGGCAGCAATCTTAGATGAAGTATTGACATACCGAATTTCCTTTTTCAGGGGGAACCTCTAAGGACCATTGTGATTAAGTTTTGTCCTCATTGGACTAGTAGTTTCTGTAATCTTTGAATTTGTTTCACATAGGGTCCAATGTTAATATATGTTCCCCGCTGTCGGCAATCTTGGACGAGGGATATTCCTGCTGGATACCTTTTCAGAAGGGCCCCCTAAGGACCGTTGAGACTGTTTGGTTCTAATTTCCGAGAAGAAGATCTTTGAATGTGTTTCCAATGTGTTTGAAATCCACAGTTAAAACTGGCCGCAATCTTGAAATAGGTACGGACTTGTTGTATATCTTCTGGGAAGGAACCTCCTTAGGCCTATTGTCATTAATTTGGTTCACATTGGACTAATAGCGATGCAATCAATCAAGTCAAAAGCTGCGAGGCTGCTACATTGTTCTGATCGACGAATTCAAAAGAAATCACAACCAACGTTGCAATTGCTTCAAGATGTCTTGTGTGTGTTAAAATTTTAACAATTTAGTTGATACATAAATTTACACGCTCAAGTGCATGTCTGCACTCCATTTAAGCTACTACTGTGTATACTAAACAAATCATTTTGAAAAAGTACTCAATTCAGCACATTGCACATTTCTGTTACCGTCATTGCACCAAATAGACTTATCCAATGGGCCAATTCAAGAGTTTTTGCTCTCTCTGTGAAACAACGGCGGTACAAAACTGAAGGCACAATACATTATGCAAACCAGAATTTACTGCATAAAGCCCATTCTATGAGCGGCATGAATCATGTGGATTCTTAAAATTCCAAAGATCTCCTGGAAAATCTCTCATCAAACCATCTCGCATATTGCAATCCCGTTCAAAAGATTTCATTTTTCAACCCTTTATACAATCCTTCCACATAATAAACTCAAGACAGTAATTTCCGATCTGACACATCAATGATTCTGCACCAAAAACGGAAAACACAATTTTTTTTTTTTTTTTTTTTTTTTTGTAACAGATAAAACAATTTGTTATGAACCATTCTGAGCCAATCAAGAGATACAATAACAAGAGAATAGTTGTCAATGGGAGAAGAAACCGGGTTTTCTTTTACATGGACAGTATATCTTACACATGGATTGACCCTGAATGTTTGAAATGTACTTATAATTTTCATTAATTTTCAATGTTAAACCTTCCACCAAAGTAGCCTATTTCTGAACGTTCAGCAACTTAGATTTTAATCAAAAAGGAAAGTAAAAGAAATGTTCACACCTCTGATACAGGTACACATCTTTGCATTATAAAACTTCCTGTCTATTAAACTGTAGATTTGTTCTGGACAAATGGGACACCCTATTGGTAAATATTTGACCTACAGATGACCAAGTTCAAAAAACTGGTGATTTTGGCATTTTTAATCAAAAATCAAAATCAAAGTACCATGCAAACCTTTGATATACGTCAGCTGATCTGCAAAATAAAAAATTCCTGTCTCAAATACTGTAGGAGATTCGCTCTTTACAAAGGGGGTACCCTATTGTTAAAAAATTGATGTTAATATGACTAAGTTCCATAACTGATATCTTTAACATAAATGAGCAAAAATCAAAACCAAACAACCATACATACCTTTGATATATGTACAATTGATCTGCAAAATAAAAACTTCCTGTCTCAAATACTGTAGGAGATTTGCTCCGGACAAAGGGGGTACCCTATTGCCAAAAATCTGACGTCAAAATGACTAAGTTCAACAGGTGATTTCTTTTTAAATAAATTATCAAAAATCAAAATCAAAGTACCATGCACACCTTTGATATATGTACAATGGACCTGCAAAATAAAAACTTCCTATCTAAAATACTGTAGGAGATTTGCTCCGGACAAAGGGGGTACCCTATTGCTGAAACTTTGACGTAAAAAAGTTCAACAACTGATATTTTTGACAAAAATTATCAAAAATCAAAATCAAATTACCATGCACATCTTTGATATATTTACAATTGATCTGCAAAATAAAAAGTTCCTATCTCAAATACTGGAGGAGATTTGCTCCGGACAAAGGGGGTACATTATTGTTAAAAATTTGACGTAAAAATGACTAAGTTCAACAACTAATATTTTTGATATAAATTATCAAAAATCAAAATCAAAGTATCATGCACACCTTTGATATATGTACAAAATATCTGTAAAATAAAAACTTAATTCCTGTCTCAAATACTGTAGGAGATTTGCTCCGGACAAATGATGTACCAATTTGGCGGCCGCCCGCCGCCCGCCATTTTCACCATTTAAATAACCGGATTTTTCCGATGGAAAACCCGGTTAGAAATGACGTGATCAAGATGCTTGAATTTAGGATCGACGTTTTTGGGGAGACAGCGTTTTTTTTCACAATATGAATTTCTATGGGATCATATTGTGCGAGATTTTTAGTTGACCCTTTCGTATATCGGTATGAGGCAGAGTTTTTTCAAGGGTCTGAAATCTAGGTTATATGACAAACGTGATGATATTGACTTCCTAATTCCCTTTATTAGCAGCAATATACCTAGCTCCCTAGCATAAAGATTGTGTATTTTACAGTTAATTCGTTACTTTAGAGCTACAAGCTGTTCATACAATGACTTTGTAGAAAGAGTAAACGCACGACTTTGTAGAAAGAGTAAACGCACGACTTTGTAGAAAGAGCAAAAGCACTGTCAAAAAACTTATCAGTCAGAGATATTATGGATTCGTCCCTTCAGAATTCTATGGCCGTCACATCATAGACAGATAAGGAATGTCGGTGTCACAAATGAACACGGACATTTTTAGATAGATTCACGTCTTCCCGGATTTGACATTACCCATTTTTCTCTTGATTGACCCACTGGCAGTGTGACGGTTGTATACAGAGCAGGACGAGGTTACCCTTACGGAACGCGTTATGTCACTCAGTGAGAGCTAACACTGTTATTGCTTTAGTTTTGAGTTTTGTTTTGTGGTGTTTGTGTGTTTTGTATGTGTTTTGTATTTTAAGTATTTTGTCTTCTGGTGTTTTAGTTTTTCCTTTTTCTATGGATTTTGATTTATGTAATCTCGCACTTTATTTCTTCCGTTGTTTACATCTTTTCTAGCTCAGTAGATAAATGTTTCAGATGAATTCAAGAGCCACTCAAGTACTGAACCTATCAAACTCAAATAGATCAAAGTAGTCATGACTCTCTTTACAGCCCGCTTCATAACGAGGAATGTAGACAATGATTTTTGCTTTGGCTGTTATTTTGCTTCGGCTATTTTGAAGGAACAGGTATTTTTCGTCGGATGTTTCGAAGGAACAGGTATCTTGCTGTTTTGCAAAAAACGGGTATTTTGCTTCGGCCCTTTCGAAAAAACAGGTAGTTTCGGTGGAACAGATATTTTGCTTCCGCCGTTTCGAATGCACAGGTATTTTGCTTCGACTGTTTCGAAGGAACAGGTATTTTGCTTCTTCTGTTTCGAAGGTACAGGAATTTTGCTTCGGCTGTTTTTGCAGGAACAGGTGTTTTCTCTGCGGCCGTTTCGAAGAAACAGGTATTTTGCTTCGGCTGTTTCGAAGGTAAAGGTATTTTGCTTCGGCTGTTTGAAGAAACAGATATTTTGCTTCGGCTGTTTCAAAGGAACAGGTATTTTGCTTCAAGTGTTTCGAAGGTACAGGTATTTTGCTTCGCCTGTTTCAAAGGAATAGGTATTTTGCATCTGCCATTTCGAAGTAACATGTATTTTGCTTCGGCTGTTTCAAAGGTACTGGTGTTTTGCTTCAGCTGTTTCGAAGGAACAGGTATTTTGTTTCGGCTGTTTTAAAGGTATAGGTATTTTGCTTCGGCTGTTTTTGAGGAACATGTAATTTGCTTCGGCTATTTTGAAGGAACAAGTATTATGCTTTGCACTTTTTGCTGGACAACATTTTTGTTCGTTTTGGCAACACTATTTATCAACAGGTCATAGGTATTCCCATGGGTACAAATTGTGCACCTCTCATTGCAGATCTTTTTCTGTTCTGTTACGAAAGAGACTTCATGAAAAAACTTCAAAACGGAACCATGCCAAACAGTGATAATCTTATTCCTATTTTCAATGATAACAGCATGTATATTGACGATATCCTTACTATTGACAATCCTCAGTTTTTAGATTATGTAGACATTATTTATCCACAAGAACTGAAATTAAATAAAGCTAACAATGATTCCAAATACTGCCCTTTTCTGGATGTAACTATCATTATTGACGCTGGTAAAATAAAAACTAAGATATATGATAAAAGGGATGATTTTGATTTCACTATAACTAATTTTCCTTTTCTTGACGACGACATCCCTCAAGCTCCATCATACGGGGTGTACATTTCTCAACTAGTACGATTCGCAAGTGTTTGTTCTACTCTTGACGATTTTAATGAACGTAACCTTACTATCACGGCTAAACTTTTACAACAGGATTACAGATTTTATAAGTTGTTGAATACCTTTAAGAAGTTTTATAACAGATATGAATATCTAATGTCTAAATACGGCGTTACTCGCAAACAGCTTATTACTAAGGGCATTTCTAATCCTCGTTTTTTACGGTAATGTTGTTAAAAAATGCCAGAAACTGATTAAAAATCCAGAAAAGCTGGGACGTAACTTACATTCTGTACGTAATAAGGGACATTGACAAGATACTCTGCTTGCATCCGTTAAATTAGCTTTGAGATCTAGTGACATTTTAAATACATACGTGCCTTTCACTGATACTGCCGATGTCTACTGAAATATATGACGATTCTGGAAAAAATCCGGCGGGAAGTTTGGAGTTTGATTTTTCTTCCGTAGTGCGGCAGTGTTTTTCCAGCAGACTAGGATCCTTTAGCTAGCCGGCAGTTTAGCGGCGAGCACCCCTTGACCCATCTTTCAAAATTATGTACTGTCATATTCTCTCCTTTCAAGATTGTGGTCATGGAGTTAGTAGTCTTTATTCGCATGTTTACTAAACTATAGGGAAACGGGACAGATAAAGGGGAGGTTTGGGTACCCATAAACCGGTTTATCCCTACCGCTGGCCTTTGCTAGTGCCGGTACCAAGTCCGGCTGTCCCGAGTTCCTATATTTTTTTACGTTTGTCTTTTGTCTAATTTGTGTTTTTCTTGTATAGTTCCTTTGCATGTGACATGTAATTATAATTTTAAGCCATTGTAGGTGTTTCCTGTTGTCCCCTTTCATTTGTAAAGTATAAAATGTTGGCACTACAGTTCTATATAACTTAATACTATTGTATAAACCTCAAGACAATTTATCAAACAGTCATGTAAATTGCTAAACATGTTAACCATGTTGATTGTGACATGTGATTGTAATGTTCGGCCATTGTAGGTGTTTCCTGTTATCTGCCGTTCATTAATCTAGTACCTTCCCTATTTAATATGGTGAAGAGCATAAAAAAATACTACCTGCCATGGTTATTGAATACACATATAAAAAGCATGCCCAGCATTCTCATATTTTCGGATTTCTTATTTATTCTAAGAACATTTTTAATTCGGTGTACGACAACTAATTTAGCGGACTTTTAATTTGTTTAAGCTTATTTAACTTTCATATTGTGAATTTCCAATTTCTGAACAGTAATGTCCGTTCTGTTCCTAGTTTAACTGTTACAGCTTCAGTGGTGTCTTTCACATATTTGTAAACTTCCTTTTACAAGCGCTTGCAAATCTATCATTTTGTATGTTTACATTTCTACTAAATCAAAAATGTGTTCACTTAGTGATGTATTTTTGTTTATTATGACAGAAAACCAAGTTGAAAATCAAGTTTTCCAATATTTATGATTGGTAATTATCGGTCATTTAAGACAACGTGATGTGGTTTCACGACACGAGGAGATATCTATCGAAATTTCTCATAATTTTTCTCATAATTTTGTATACTTTTATTGACATGATAATATTGATGACGTCAATGACATCACACTGTAAATTTATCTTGACGGAGTCTGATGTATATTTGTACCATTCACACGGTTATCTGTCCTCAATATAATAAGTGTAAGCAGAAATTGATGGGTTATGTATGAAATTTACGTGACAAAAATGACCTAAAAGCTCATTTGTGTGCTTAGTGAAAGAAGTAACTGATATCAAATAACACACACAACAATTACAAACACGGGAAAATCATGCAATGAAGGAACAAAAAATAAGGAATTAAACAAGTTATTCCAGTATTTTTTAGAGCGAGATCAAGAAGGCCCCTAGCTTAAGCGGCATTTTTGACAAAAATGTGAAGCAACATCTATCGCAGCTAAAAAAATCATTGAGGCAACACATGTCGGGAGCGGTCAAATTAATGAGAAAAAAGGGAAAATCGGGCAATACCTGCCTACAAATATGTGTCATTAAGTAGCCCGCCACAAGACAAAAATTAGGACAAAACAACATCGATAGACAACACGGGGCACATCGAAATAGATGTAGGCAAACCTTACAGTGTAACTTAGATTGAAAGGACAAAAATAGTCGTGTGTACAGATTGTGATATTAACGAAATCATGGTTGATTTGTTGCTCTAAGACTTTGCTCACATTTTTCGCTTTGTATATTGCATGATGTTTTATGCTTTTCAAGGGGGTAGACCTGGGGTATGGAGAGATAACTCTGTATTTTTTTTACTTAGATAAATGAAAAGAATCATTGCAATAAGTTTGATTAAAATTTTGAAATTGTTAATATTTTTTTCATTAAGCAATTAAATATTCATTTGGTCATGAAACAATCATCCAACATTCAGTTATTTATAACGAGTGCATTTACACTACATTTTTCAATGGTGTCTAAAAGAAATGAAATTTTTGTGAATGTCTGATTTCTTGCAAGGGAGATGATTTTAAGCATAGATTCAGCAAATTTATTGATCTTTACACACTTTATTCTAATTCAGAAAAGTTGGAATGGTAAAATTTTCTTAAATTTTGATATATCTTTCATAAACTAGTTTTCTTTCTATTCGCAGTTTTTGATGAAAATTAAACGACTCAATTGTTTTACAAAGCTGTTTAATACTGATCAAAATAGAGTAAAATATTCGGCATATACTGTTCAGAACACCCATGTATTTCAGTTCAGACTATTAGAATTTCTTAATTACTTTCACATATATTTATACTACAGGATTTTGCGTTTGAAATAATTGTATACGCAATACAAATTTAATAAGAGCTAATTTAATACACAAAAGACAAGTCTTGAACAGACCAAATAGTATCTTTGATGACCACTAGACAGAAAATGGGACGGTAGAAATTAATGAAAATTGCTTAAAAAACGACATGTACATATGCAGTTTCAATTATGAAAATGTTTTTAAAAAATCAAACAAGTGGAAAATTTTAGGCTTACCCAGGTCTACCCCTTTAACTAAATGCAGTTGAAATATATTGGGAAATAAGAAAAGGATCTGAAACCACGACAGTGGAATACAGAAGGCACAAAGGATTGGTTATTGCAAAAACCCGAAGCTCAGGGACTGGGCTTAAGCGACAACACAGAAAAACAATTAAGTTAGACTGCTACAGCACTAAATAATAAAAACAAAACATTTAAAACCAAGGCATTCACAGTTTTAACTCCCATAAAACCGAGAGTGCTCCGGAAGGGTAAGCATGTCTGCTCTGTTAATAACACCCCGTCTCAGTTTGAATTAGTCAATCTAGGATAAAGCCAAAATCAGCATGGTCAAATTCGGGAAGACGTGAATTTAGGTTAAAATGTCTGTTTTCTTTTGGAGCACCGACACGTCATATTTGTTAATTACGGAATGGTGAAGTCCACTAAATTTCTAAAGAAGCTAATATTAAAGGACTTGGCTAAATGTTTTGGTTTTCCCTCTATAAGCCCTTGTAAAAACTGGGTCTCATAAAAGTAATGGAAAAGATCAGCTAAAAGTGGTGCATATAGTAAGTTTAAATAGGAATCCCTATTGTCTGTTGGAAAACGTGGCCTCCAAATTCGACAAAAATGTTGTCAATAAAAAACCAACAAAGCAAGCAAAAAAACGAACCAACTCAAGTAAGAGAGGTCCCTGTGAGTAAAAAATGATAGTTTCAAAATTAAAGGCGTTCCTTTTGTCTTTAATTTTAGTACTGAAATGATCTTTTTTGTTAAACTCAAAATGTAAGTTCCCAAAACAGGTAGATCTGTGTCATTTTCTTTATCTCTAATTCTGGAAAATATATTGGTAGGATCCATTTTTGCAAAAGATGCAATATTAATGTATAGAACATCATCAATGCATCTATAAGTGAGATTGAAGAATATAACATCATTTATTATTTTTTACTGGTCTATTCGTAGTATAAGATCAAGACTCGTGTAGAAGATGAAACATGATCCACATTGCTTCTAATGAAAGTAGAAAGCACTTATCATGTCTGGTTTGTTTCAGCGGTAAGTGTATTCTGCATCAGTTTCTGAAATCAAAGAATTTATTCCGTAAGCTTTTGAGAACTACCTTGATATTTACCCTCATCTTTCAATTTGTTTCTTCAATTTTTATCCCATATTCAACAAACATGTTTGCCTCGAGATCCCTAGCGTTGATCACAAATCGTTCTATTTTATGGAAAGGATATCTAAGACCGTTGTATAATGAATAATAAATGTTTATGACCTACAGTATTCTGCGATTCATATCAATAATACATAACGGTGACTTTCGCTGAAATTGCTAAAGAATACCTATAAGAATAAAAGCAAGTAATGTAATGAAAATACATAACTTTGAAGCCATTCTTGCTGAATGAGTCAGACATATTTGAATCGAAATGATTTCATTTTGAAATTGAATCAGTTTGCATGATACAGTGAATTTGAAAAAAGAAGCTTAACATGTTCATATCAAGAGCAGACACATGCGTTTAAAAATAGTTTATTCTACAAGTTAAAAAATAGTTAAGACCACTGCTAGTGCTTGATCAAAGATCGCAAATGCAAAACGATTGCACCTATGACATCCTGTGATAATTCTTAGCTATTATAATTGTATGAGTTAAGTATTTAAATATACAATGTAGTTCTTACACATTCAAATAATATTCAGAAAATGTGAACTTTTCTAGAGCTAATAAAGCGGTTTTCAGTAAATGCTCTGCAAATAATGGCTGAAACTATCAACTTATCTGACTTAATTTTGAAAAAAAATAAATAGATTTAAACGAAAATGAAAAGACAAGACCGAACTCGCTATAACTTTAATCTTACAACTATTTTTTTTTACTGCAGATCGAATCAAACATTTGGCATCAAAATTTGTTATGATAAAATTATTAGAGTAATTAAGATACATGAGCAGTTAAACTCATCATGTGGTCTAGGAAAAAATCAATTCTCTTTTGACATTTCAATATTTTTTGCCATGTTCAACTATTTAGTTAGATACATAGTATGTAATAAACCAATTACGGAGAGTGGTTGTAAGAAATCCGTTGGAAGTATTATATCTTCTAACAACAGACTAATTTCACGATTTCATATTTTGCTTCCAGTTGCCTGAGTCTGATGACAAAACGACATATATCTCCGTCAATAATTAATGATAGCCACAAATGATGGATGGTCGTAGAGTTGTGATTGTCAATAACGTTATACAGTAGACAACAAGAAACACCAAACGTATAATATGGAATGCTGATATTGGAGAGATATTACAGCTGCTAATGGCCGAAGGTAGGATTTTTTTTTGTTGTTTTTATGTTGTTTTAAAATTCAAAAATATGAGATTTCTTGATCATGTTGTAATGCGTTTTGTATTAAACGGTTTCTGCATTGACTTAATAAATAAAGACCGTACAGAGACCCCCTAGATGCTTTGTTTTGGGTCGTTTTAACCTGGAAATTGCATTACCTATCCTGATTCCTTTGAGCTTATTGAGATCGCACTTGAAAAATAACAGTATGTATATTTAAATACTTGAAAAGAACGGACTTTTTGTGTTGAGCCTGAACTATTATCGAGGGGTTCAAGTTGTCACGTACAAGATGAAGGAAATTGTACAATGATTGAAATGGTATATTTAATACATTTTTTCTGATTTGTATAATGTTGTTTTTCATCCTTATAATATGCAATAACTGTTGGAAGATTTGAGTAGTCAAGAGGCTTGGGAATTTTTACTTTTGAATACAAATTATCTTGTATATTTTCAATGATTGAATTACAGAATTATTTTCATTGTAAATCTTTGTTTCAATTTTCATTTTACGTTTTCATTCTAATACAAAACGTATTCAATCGACATATTTTTTTTTTCAAAAGTTCACATTTTAAAGGATATCATTAAAACAACTTGAGGACAGAAACCCTTCGTTTCATCCGAATTGATCACTGTAAATTAAAACGGAACATGATAAAGGGGGATAATACCAAAAAATCACCGGACAGATTTACTGGAGCCGTAATCCAAAACATAAAAATCACTACAAGTTGTAAACCGCAATGGCGCTGACTTGGTACAGGCATTGGGTTAAATCGTTTTTATGGCGCGACCAACAGCCCTTTCCATTGCGATACTGTCATGTATCATTTTAACAAAAGATACGTTACTTATGTAAATATACCATTAAGGTATCTGTAAGTAGGAATGAAAGACCAAACATTTTTTATCCTATGTGCCATTACGCGTTCCCGAAAAAACTAAGTCTTGTTGGAGTATAGGAATGAGCTTGCAAGGAGATTGTACGTATACATTTTATTCCCATTTAATAAATAATTGCTTTTGAAAACAGCCAATCCAATGACAAATATATTATCGATAATAAAGTTAAGCATAGTTCGCGCCCGTTCTTCATTAAAATATGTATCTTAGTTCCCCAGACGGATTTGCATTCGTTTACCCGTTTTGTTTTATTCAAAATTTGTGTTTTATTTCAATGTCCTAATGTTTTACAAGATAAGTACGAAATAAATTTTCATCAGAAAATATATTGTGAGCCGTGGTATAAAAAGGAAAACAAGAGACATTAAGGCATTGTTACTAATAATATGTCTTGACAGAAATTACATCTTTAGCTTTTTTTTATTCTACATTTGTTAACTTTTTCAGCAGAAATAAAACATATCTTGTCGCGATGGCTACGTAAGATGTAGATTAACAGCACATTCTGAATATTTTCATTAGGCAAATTTTAAAAGTTCTGCTGCCAGTTGATGGTATGTACGGCAACATACCGTTTACTTGATAAACAGTATTTTTGAAAATTACTTAATATTTAAAAATCGATCCTACTTGTTTCTTTATAATTGTTGCAGTCTCCATTTTGTCTGAACTATTAACATATTTTATTATTATGTTGGTACAGCATGAATGTAACATCTCTTGTCATCAATAAACTGACTTAATGATTAACATGAATTTATTTATGAAGAATAAGTGGTTGTGTCTTGCACGAACATTGAAAATCCTAATTTTTTTACTGTCTTTCGTATTTAGTGTCTAATGTTACAGAAATTAAATTGAAATATTGTGATTTATTTTCTCCTGATGCTTGAATTGTCACTTTAATTTGTAAATAAAGTAAAATAATTGTAAACGCAACACAGCGATATTCTCGCTTCAGAAAAAAATCAATTTTGTCTGACATGTGTGTGAGTTAAGTGAAATTCTTTATTTTTGTTTCCTTGGACAGCTGTCTAAGTATTCCCATAAAAATTGTTTTCGAACTGCTTATCATTTTCAATAGTTTTTGCTTGGTTAGACCTTTTTCATTATCTCCAGAGAATAATTCCATTTAGTATACCCTACAAAACATCAACATGTATTCTAGGAGGTCATGGGCAACTGACCCTTGACGCACTAGAACGATGTATTCAGGGTCCTACTCAAAATTACCTTATTTTTGCAAAGATGCGACAAAAACGTGCCTTGATTCCAGTGCAGAATATAGTTTAGAATCGGAGCCTATGGGAAAATCATATTATGAACATTTCTTCTGAAACAGCTGACATAAACTCAACTAATCTTAAAGGGATTTATTTGAAAATTCCAATCTGATGAAAAAATGGTGCGAAGTGTGAATACTTAAACATCGAACATTACGGGTAAAACATCGTTAACAGAATTTTCTCTCAACCATAGAAGACAATGCACGTCAACTGTGTTGTAATGAGTGTTAAAGTCCTTCAAAGGTCTTTAAAAAAGTATTTTCATCGTTTCGCTCATTTGCGTGTAGCTTACATTGTAACAATGGAGTTAAAGTAGAGAGTTATATTTAGATAAATATCAAGTAAAATCAAATAAACATTTTTAAGGTCCTCTTTATTTCGTCAAGGTCAAACAAAAAAAACCGCAAGCTGAAAATATGCTTTATCATTTGACCCAATGGGAAAAAGCCCGATTTCATACAATTTTATACCTTTCTTGAGAGATATTTTACCAGGTTGCCGATGCAAGCAAAGAAATGCTGATAGCTTAAATAATAGTCTTTTAATTAAAATTTGCTAATGGTAAATATTCGAGGGCTGTTCCTTGTTACGATTGACTGTTCATTTAAACTTTGTCATGCAGGGGGCTGATTGATATATTTATTTTCATTATTACAGTATCTCCTGGTTTCTATAGGTATTTTATACAGTGTATTTATAAAGATAATAAATGAGGGATATGAAGTAAATGTACATTGAACAAAACCCCTTCAAATACATTGTAAAATTGAGCAATCATTTCAACACTTTTATTGTTGTTCTTCACGTTGAAGTCATTAAGAGGCCTTCAACAATGAGATAACACTCTTTCTTCACAGCAAGTTCAGGACAACCCCGGGGTCAGCTTCAGCGGAATTCACTTGCTAAATTATGTACAACGCTCTATCCATCTTTGTTAACAGTACATGGATGCTGCCCCGTTATATCGAAAATGTCATGTAAGAACTTATAGTTATCATAATTGTAGATTGAAGACATTAATAAACTGGATAGAGAAAGGGACGGTTTGGGTACTCGTATACCGGTTAAACCCGATATCCCGGGTTTCTATCGTTGTTTTCGTTTGTCTGTGTTTGTCTTGTGTAGTTTCCTTGTTGGTTGTGGCTTGTGATTGTAATGTTCGGCCATTGCTGGTATTTTTTAACTGTTTTGATTGATGTACTAACGAAGCTTTGTAAACTTTACAATTCTAAATTCATAGACTCATGGTTCGGTTCTCAATTTCGGAAAACGTATGAAATCGCAAAATTGTAAAAAAAAAATTGCTCTCACAGACGGGTATTTATATGATTGTATTGCTAGCATTACACGATAAAATTAATTTTTCCCCAAAATTTCATGATAACAAATTTAGCATTTTTTCTTCATTTTAGATCAACACAATTCCTCTGTTTATTGTTTAGTTTAATACAATCTAAGAAAGTAAAGCCGGGGTAGCCCAAAAATTTTCCATCAATGTAATTTTCTTTGAATTTGCAGTATGAAACAAATATGTGCTAATATACTTCAAGAAAAAAGTTTTGCTGTATGATTTTTGATCTACAGTTCACAGAAACATTCCTGTCTTTGGAGTGTTACGTTCTGTTCAGAAATCTCCACCAGGCGTTTACTAATGTACTTTATATTAATAAGAATCAGCATAAATTTGCCCTAAATTGCTGAACTGCTTCTCAGAAATATTTAGACGTGTGAGGAAATGATAAAACATTAAATTTTCTTCTTGATAATATTTTTGTTCGTTTCGGTGATACAGCCTATCGGCAAAAAAAGATATTCCTATGGGTAACAACTGTGTACCTCTTATAGCATATTTATTTCTTTATTGCTACGAGTCACAATTCATGGCAAAAATTCAAAAAGACCCTTCTAAACAGCATTTAGTGGATAAATTTAACAATACATGTAGATATTTGGACGATATTTTGGCTTTAAATAATATTGAATTTTCGAAATTTATAGATGAAATTTATCCTGAAGAACTTACTTTAAATAAATCCAATAGCAACTAGTGATTAAACTCCTTTTCTTGATCTTGATATTTCAATAAAACAAGGAAAGTTACACACTAAGGTTTATGGTAAAAGAGATGATTTCTCCTTCCCTATAGTCAATTTTCCCCATCTCGACGGCGATGTTCCGTTAGCCCCTTCCTACGGGGTCTACATTTCACAACTTGTTCGATATGCACGATTATGTAGTGATGTTTCTGACTTCAACGACCGAAATCTTTGTCTCACTGAAAAACTTCTGCATCAAAGGTTTAGATATCATAAATTGATAAAAAAACTCTATAGATTTTATTATAGAAACATGACTTTAAGAAAATTTGATTCTTCATGCCGGGCTCTTACACATCAGGGCATTTCACATCCAAACCTCTATGGCAATATCATTTACAAAGCGCATAAATTAAAAAATTGTCCTTCCAAACTTATTAATCCGTTGAACAAACTTATTCATAAAGGATATAAATACAATATTGTTGTTAAATCTTTACTTCTGGTTTTTGTTGGCGAAAATATTGATCATCTCCTAAATGCTTTACACAAAACTAAATTTAAACAATTTTTGATATTGGCAGTGTATGGCATTGCACAATATCATGTTCTTCTTTCATAATTGATGATGTTGTTATACCAGATCTGTTTAGAAGTATTTCCATTGAAGTTTCATATGTAAGAAGGCTTGATATCATAGTCAAAGGAAATTATGTCCTTAGCTAGCTGTCAGTAACTGAGAGCATTTGTCCGGACAGTACCTTGTCTTCATGTTTTATGTACTTCATTATAAGGGTACTTGTCTTGATAAGTTAGACTTTTTTCTAGTTTGATTTTTACTGTGAGTCTTTTTGTGTATTTATTTCTTAGCCATTCACCACACATAGGGAGAAGTTTGGATCCAAGAAAACGAGTTTAACCCCACCGCAATATTTGCGCCTGTCCCAAGTCAGGAATATGTAGGTCATTGGCTTGTCCTTGTCTTCTTATAAAATTTTAGTTTCTTGATATTTGGGTCATTAGATGTGGTTTGTTACCATTGATTTTTTTTCACTTTTTTACCTTTTTGGGCCATTTAGGGCTTGCTTTATGGTGTGAGGTTCCTCATTGTGTTGAAGACCGTACGGTGACCCCTAGATGCTTTGTTTTGGGTCGTTTTAACCTTGACATTTACCCAATTTCCTTTCTTTTTCGTACCTAAATACCAGATAGTAAATATCATAAGCATGCATGAAGTGTTAATTTGCAGAACAAAAGAAATTACAAACATTGCTGAAAACAGAGCTTCATTCAATTTCTTCTTAACGAAAATCCTATAATTCAATTTCATAAAAAAATTGAGAAATTAAAGAGCAAGCGCAGACCACTTGGTGAAATTCAATAAAACATTTACAGAATGTTTAGTGCATTTTGCCATTGTGCACAAGCTATTTAGAAATTTAATTGGATTGATTTTTTTTTTGTCAGATTTTTTTTTTTTTTTTTTTTTTTTTTTTTTTTNGGGGAGTGGGGGTTTATATTGGTGAGCTCTTACAGTTTTACTAGTTTATTTAAAGTGTATGTCCGTATGCCTATTTGACATGCTATATGCAAGATTCGTAATCAAAACAAACTCTCGTTCCTGTGCTTGAAGTCGTGATCGTTGGTAAAATAGAATAGGTTTGCAATGCTAGTCTACTTATTCTAAATGTTTTGTTTCCTGTTGTTATTGCAACTATCATCTGTAAGCTTTATTTCTGTTTTATTTTAATTGTCAAGTCTCCTCGTTAAGGTTGTTCAAATAATTTACAACGGAAAACTGATGTTTGTTATATCTAGTGCATGTTGCTGTATATTAACTGACAAGTACAAAATACTGATAGAAACCATTACAACACGTTTATAACATATCAAATGATTAACTGTTTCAACTGTTCTGACAGAATGATTTTTCAGTTTACTTTATAGCTATTTGCATTGATTGTACAATCATTTCCATGAAAATGTCATAAAAAACGTTAGATAACTCTAATTACATGACAACTATCTTCGACGTTATGTAATATGTAGGATGGGGAACAGTTCCGATATACACTCATTATACATCAGTGCTAATCTCTTTTTTCTTGTTGGTTATCTGTTTTATGCATGCATGTTTCTATTAATTTCCCCCTTTATATATTTGCTTAGTGCGTATTTGTCCATTTTTTCAGTTTTTTTCTGTTTTGTCTATTACAATTTCTGAAAAAATCCTACGGTTTGTTTTGAAATAAGTTTACAAACTTATACTCATGCGTCTGTGCTGTTCATCTATATGTGTGTCTTCATTTTTCTTTTCTGTCCCGTGCTCATGGGGTGTCCTTGTTTCTTGGTGTTTCCGATGTTGTCGTTGTCCCCTGATTGTTCGTTGTTTACTTTTCTCACTTACTGAACGTATTCTAGTTTGGCTGTGTTTTACTTCGGAAATTTACTTTACCAAAGGTAAGCATAAAAAAGAGATCGGAAGAACAAGTTTGGGCAAATTCAATTATGTTTCTTGAGATTGTTTTCCAATTTAAAAAATAGAAGCTCAAATGTTTATTTTCCTCTTAAAATACACATACTGACTCTTCAAAACTGTTTTTAAATTAATATAAGCATTGGAGATTGTAGAATAGCCCTATCCGTAGATAAAGTTCTATCACCATCGATAATGAATGATTGTTCTGAGGTAAACATTTTGTCTTTCTATTGCCTTATGGAATTTTTTAAAGTTCCTGCCTGTTTACTTCTAAATAGCCAAAAAGTATAAATATTCTTTGCATTAATGTCAAATTCACAAAAGAATATGAATTTTTCGTAAGAAAAAACACACCAAAGAATATGGATTTTTCGTAAGGGGATACTTTTTTTACTAGGGAATTCCGTGATTTCTGGCATTCAGCACATTTAATTATATGGCTATGACATTTAAGGGATCTAATTATCAAGCAAGAGCCCCATTAGCTCAGTGATTATTTTTCATTGGTCTTTTATATCCGTTCGTGATAGTTTCGCAAAAACTACAAGATCTTACAGAATGATTTTCGACCATTACCTGACGAAATGATTTTCCATGGCAGTTTCATAAATTCTAACAAAAGGTTATTTTATCCATTTCCGACTACCTTTCAAAACATTTAGGCATTGGGTTCCCTTATTATTTTAGTCATGCATATTGTTGAAATCAAAACATTATAAGTAAACCTTTCAAAATAAACGGTGCAGGGTTTTGTCATATATATAGCTGAAATCAAACTTAACATGTAGCAGAATACTTTTTCTAAATATTTAAGTTTTGTATTTGGTTTCCATGGCAACCAAAAGCTCCACTATTCGTTATAATCCATGTAATACTACGTTTGAAAATACTTTGGTAGGAGTTTCCAATAGCTATATAACACATATTGCTTTAATAAATACTGATTAATACATGGGCATTTCCATATTTGTCTGCTTATCATCCCAAGACACCCATATAAGTCGAGGGACGATATGGGTCGAGGGATGATAATCAGTTCAATATGGAAATGCCACTAGGTTCTATATTTCGCAACAACTGCCTTGTTGTTTGGTCTTCTGACTAATCGAGGACAGTTTTGAAACGGTATACCCTGATGATGCTTCAGGCTAAGTTTGGTTACAATTGAGTCAGTAGTTTGTTGACGGCCGACAACGATGGACGGACAATGTAACTAACATCTTGGCCATCTTTGATTTCTGATTTGTACTAAAATCCTACATTTGTTTAATGACCATCATGCTTCCATGCTTAGTATCATATAAACTTGATGTATGAAATGGTTTTAAAGCAGTAACAATTTACAACGTTGTCCCAATGTTAAATCATGTTCCCAGTGGCGGCCATTTTGGATGAGATTGGAAACTGTTGAAAATATGTAGAAATTGTAGTTTAATATAAAGCTGAACACTGTTGCTGAATAAGCTGAACACTTTAAGCTGAACATATAAGCTTTATAAGCTGAACACTGTTGCTATTTATACTTTACCTCTCTCTCTCAAATCGTTTTTGAAATATAAGACAAAATATATAAAATAACGAAAATTTGACAAGAAAGGGCAATAACTCCTACATTGGTATTTAGATTTTCTTCAAAATTTCTAGGTTGGAACAGCTTTGGTATGGTGAACATTTTTGCGATTTAAAGTTGACTTCTATTTGTTATAGTTTTTTTCCAAGAAAAATAAAATATCTTAGATTTTGAAATTTTTACAGAAAAAGGGAAATAACTCTAAGACGGGTTTACAGATTTCTTCAACATTGCAGGCTGAGTAAATCTTGCCATGCTGATAATTTCTACCTCATCAGAGTTTTGATACCTTTTATGGTTTTTGATTTATTAGCAAAAAACAGCAATTTACCCCTATGTTCTATTTTTAGCAACAGTAGCCATGTTGTTTGGTGTTCCGACTAATCGAACATAATTCTGAAACTTCATTACCTGGCGATGCTTCAGGCGAAGTTTGATTACAATTGAATTAACTGTCTCAGAGGAAAAGAAATGATGACGGACGGACAATGTAACTAAGATCTGCACTGGTTGCCATCTTTGATTTATAATCGATACTAAAATCCTACATTTGTTTAATGACCATCGTGCTTCCATGGCCAGTTCATATCAACTTGATGTATGAAATGGTTTTCAAGAAGTAACAATTTACAACTTTATCCCATATAGTTTTATGTTAAGTTATGTTCCCCATTGGCGGCCAACTTGGATGAGATGGGAACCTATTGAACATATGAGAAATTGTAGTTCTTGATAAGCTTAACACTTTTGCTAATTACGCTATACCTCTATCTAAAATCAGTTTTGAAATATAAGACAAATTTTATAAAAATCACGAAAATTTAACAAATAAGGGCAACTCCTACACGGGTATTAAGATTTCTTCAAACTTTCTAGGTGGGTAGAACTCGGTATGGTGAATATTTTTGCAGTTCAAAGTTGACTTCTATCTGTAATGGTTTTTCGAATAACAAATAAAATATCTAAAAAATTGAATTTTTTACGGAAAAGGGCAATAACTTTAAGACGTTTTTTTTTTATTTTCTTCAAAATTGCTGGGCGGGGAGATCTTGCCATGTTGATTGTTTCTTGACATCTGTAACGGTTTTTGATTTATTTGCGAAAAAAAAGTAATTTACCCCTATGTTCTATTTTTAGCAATAGCAGCCATGTTGTTTGATCTTCGGACTAATCAAACAATCGAACTAATTTTGAAAATGCATACCCTGGTGATGCCCCAGGCCAAGTTTGGTAACAATTGGCTCAGCGGTTTCAGAGGAGAAGATTTTTGAAATTGTTGACGGACGACGGACGGACGGGCGATGGAAAACAGACGACGGATGCGATGTGATGGCAACAGGTCACATTTCCTATAGGCCAGGTGAGCTAAAAAGTGAAAAGAACACAAACCCCTATCATGGTCGAAAATCAAAATGACTTCCCACAATACACGAGGGAACTGCTGAAGAAAAACATAAAAAAGACAAAAGACCAACAAAAATAACCATAGAAACCTGTGATAGCCGAACTTGGTAGCGGCACTAGTAGAAGTTGGCGCGGTAGTGTAAAACCGGTTAACGTGTACCTTTTGATTATCACGAAAAAAACTGCATGATTCCAATCGCAAATAAACAATATTAATTGAAGGGATATGGAGTGAATGCAAATGAGACAAAGTCTTCACAAATATATAATACTTTCAACCGAGTCTAGAAAAACGTTTCTTTATCAACGTTTCTTTATAATAAAATTCGTGAATTAGTGCCATTGTTTCACATTTCTAGCTTTGTTAAATTTTCCTGTCCAAACATTCTCCATTTTCTCACTGTCTTACAACCATTTTACTACATTATAATCACAGAATATGTCTAACATTCATTTATTTCCATTGATATGAATAATGCCTTTTTAACGGATATTAAAACATTTATACCGTGTTTTGACTTAATATGTAGACATTGTTGTAGACGATGGATTGCTCATTAATTCATATGTCTGGTATTAAATAGCAGATCATCTTATATTGAGTATGAATGCAAAGTGTCTCAAAGTTTTTACTATAACAATTATCGGTTATCGGTTGACTCCTTAATGTGAACAAAACTATGACTGTTGTTGATTGTTTGGTGATTGTTGTGACAGAATGAAAGATTATTTTGTAATAAAAAGAAGAAAAGTTGATAATTCCAAGATACACACAATACCAAGGAAATATAATAGTTTTTCTCAGTATGCTCATAACTCGCAATACTTCCACTGACTGGCTTTATTAGAATTTAAATTCGTTGAAATGGTTAAAACAGGGGTCAAATTGGCTTTCTTAAGAGGCTGTCGATATGTTCCATCGTTGTTCCGAGAAACTCTTATTATTTCTAGGAAAGGAGAACTTATTTTGCAGATCAATTTTACATGGATAAGGGATGCTCATGGCGCTTGTATTTCAATTATAATAATAAGTTATGAAAAAGACAGTTCTTTACCTCCATTTAGCCCAGTCCTTTAATTTCAGCTTCCGCTACATAAACGTTGTACTTTCTCTTAATAAAAAAAAATTCAAGGAATATTTACACCAGATCTATCCAAATGAGCTTGAAATTAAAGAGACTATTGATACACCTACTTCAGCTTCGTACTTAGATCTGTTTATATACATTGATGAAGATGGTCGTTTGAATTCTAAGCTATATGACAAACGTGATGATTTTAACTTCCCAATTGTGAATTTTCCATTTCTGAGCTGCAATATACACTGTCGTGTACCCGATGAGGATCGGTCATTTCAAGATGCCGGAGGCGACAGAGAAAATAGATAGGTCTATTCTATATGAAACAATATCACATAATCCTTTTAAGATTTTACCACATGCATAGTTTTAAGACAACACGTGAACGTCAAATAACATCAAACATACCCATTTGCGCTTTCTACATATGTAGGAAACAAGTATTTTACTAGTAACACGTAAAGAATGAAACTTGACGATGATTGACATGAAAACTATGTTATTTTGTACTTCCCTTGTTAATTTTAAGCACAATAATACAAAGGCACGTACCATAAAGATTTGGATAGATCGACATAACGATTGCAATAAATAAAAATGAATAAAAACTGAAAAATCAGCGAAGAAAAGTTTGCTTACGTTTAGGATCGGACACTTCAGTTTCCGATATATTTGGCTCAGGAGTGGACTCGATTCTTGACGTTATATGCGTTAGGAACGGTCTTTAATAGGATAGGGATCGGTCATCGAAATGAGTAGTTTGGGTACAGCGAATTGATAACTAGTAGTCTCTTGTGATTTCATGTTTATGTCCGTATATTTAGTTCTTTCAGTTTCATTTTTCACAATTGACTCAGTCCTGTTGCCAACTGAATTTTACTGTTGTTACGATTGTTTTTTTATTTATCACATTGGCTGTAGGGGAAGGTTTGGGCCCAATAAAACTAGTTTAACCCCTCCGCAGCAGGTTTGCGCCTTTGTGTGTCTTGTCTTTTTTCTAGTTAGTGTACTTTATGTCTATAGGAGTCTAGGATGATGTTTATTTCGCTGAACTTGATTACTCTTTATTCAGGGGCCGACTCCGACCTACCGTTGGGTGTAGGGTTTTCTCACCGTTTTTCCCCTTTGGGTCGTTGTCTCTTTGACACATTCCCCGTTTCCCTTCTTCTTTCTAACCATATTAAATTATGCTACATGTTTATAAAAAAAATAAACTCAAGTAATTACAGGTAAATAGCTTTATGGTGAATGAAAGGATATGGAGTAAATGCACATGAAACAAAGTCTCTACAAACACATGGCAAAACAAGCAAAGTAACAACGCTTTTATTGTTGTTCCCCGTTATACGGATTAAGTCATTATTTATCGAGTACTGATTAAAACCGTGTCCAAATTTCACTCAAAAGTTAGTTATATTGTTGTTTCATACTTGTAATTTATTGTTTTTATCTTCTTACACTGTATCTTTATATATCGGTTGTACGGTTCAATTTTGCCCCCTGCTTTTCCGGGTAGTATATAGTGATCACAGTGTCCGTCCGTCCGCCAGTGCGGCATAGGGTCCTACTTTGTGACAAAATTCTTCCTGCACCACTTGGTGAAATTCATTGAAAGTTTCTAAAAATGTTCAGTATACATTGCCATTGAACACTTTCTATTTTTGTCTCGACGAAAGGCGCGGAAAGCGAGGCATTGGGGAGTACATGACAGTCTGTCATATGGCTTTTGTCCTTGACCTCAATGTATCGGTCTAGTTAGCATGTTAGGTTTTTGTGGTTAGTTTAGTTTCTTTGTAACCTTAAGTGTTAGGTCAATGAAATCTGTTCTATAGATTGGTCTTGGGTAGTATATGACAGTTTGTTATATTGCTTTTGTCCGTGGGCTCAGTTTCACGGTCCAATTAACTTATTAAGCATTTATGATTAGTTAAGTTTGTAAATACTTATGACCATTAGGTCAATAATATTTGGTATGCAGGTTGGTCTTTGGTAGTACATGAACAGTCTGCTATATGACTTTTGTCTGTGAACTCAATTTCACGGTCCAATGAACTTGTTATTTTTTTTTAGAATAACTTAATTGAGTTTATTTTCTTATATACATGTAGTATACTTTATTATTATATAGATAGCGGTGATTTATCGAGTTTTCTCAGTTAAATAAATGTCATATTGTCACCGGTGAAAATAAAGGATTTCTAGTCACTGGATGACGTCTTAATGAAGCGACGTCACAATGTCTCTTCAATGTCGTCGTCAAGTAAACAAATGGCGTATTGACATGAAAAAAAATAATCCGCATCTAAAATCTCGGTTTTTGAGTAGAAAATCTGCATAATAAAAAGCATAACTAATCGGCTGTCATGAATATCAATAAAAATGTCACTCGTGTCGATCAACGCAGTGGATTCACGACGGTCAATTAGTTATACTATAATTATTGTTGTATGGTGGGTTAATCTAGTTATCGATTCATGGTACCCAAACTACTCATTTCGATGACCGATCCCTATCATATTAAAGACCGCTCCTAACCCATATAACGTCAAGAATCGAGTCCACTCCTGAGCCAAACATTTCGGAAAATGAAGTGTCCGATCCTAAACGTAAACAAAGTTTTCGTTGCTGATTTTTCAGTTTTTATCCATTTTTATTCATTGCAATCGTTATGTCGATCAATCCATGTCTTAAGGGTACGTGCCTTTGTATAATTATGCTTGAAATTAACAAGGAATGTACAAAATAACGTATTTTTCATGCCAATCATCGTCCGGTTTCATTCTTTACGTGTTACTGGTAAAATACTTGTTTCGTTCATAGAAAGAAAGCCCAAATGGGTAAGTTTGATGTAATTTGACGTGCACGTGTTGTCTTAAAACTAATCATGTGGTAAAATCTTAAAAGGATTATAAGATATTGTTCATATAGAATAGACCTACCTTTTTTCTCTGTCGCCTCCGCCATCTTGAAATGACCGATCCTTATCGGGTACACGACAGTGATATACCTACCTCTCCAGCCTATGTAGTGTACATTCAACAGTTGATTCGTTACTGTCGCGCGTGTACTTTATACAGTGATTTCTTGAATAGAGAAAAAACACTGTCCCAAAAGTTACTTAGTCAGGGATTTGTTCAATCTTTGTTGCTTTCATCCCTTCAGAAATTATATGGCCGTCACCATGATATCATTGACAGATATGAGGTGTCTGTGTCCCAAATGAAAACGGACATTATTAGTTAGATTTCACGTCTTCACGGATTTGACATAACCGGTTTTTACTCAACCCTGGATTGACTTTCTGATAGTGTGACGGGTGCCGCTAGCGGATCAGGACATGCTTACCCTTCCGGAGCACCTGATGTCACTCCCGGTTTTCATGGGAGTTCACACTATGAGTGCCTTAGTTTTTAATGTCTTTTTTTCCTAGCATTGTAGCTGTCTCACGTCCTTGTTTTGTCTTTGTTTTTCTCTGTTGCTGTTTTTGCCATGTCTTTGGATTTCGATTTTTGTGGTCTTCGCTTCCCTTGTTCCTTCGGTATTCTACTGCCGTTGTTATCCGAACATATATCCAATATGAAAAAGGAAGGAAATGGAGTAAATGTCAAGGAGACAACATCCCATATCCAGGTTAAAACGACCCAAAACAATGCATTCATTTCAATTGGTATGATAATTTTATAGTAAAATAATATTGAAGCAATATTTTTAAACGGCTATCATAAATAGCTATCACTATGAAAATTTACATTCTCCAAAGCGGGTGACCCCCATTTTTCTACATATTTTAGACAGTATATAGGGGGGGGGCAAGAGGGGGTCCGTTAACAGGTTAACAATTTTTCATTTTGCCCAAAACAGGTAACAGAAAATTTAAAATCGTGATAACAGATAACAGCAATTTATGTGGAATAACAGATAACAGTCCAGTTTTGAATTAAAATAACAGATAACAGCTGAACTGTACAATTATTGAAAATGATGTAGATTTTAATGTGAAGTAAATAATTGTATGTGCTGCTTTATACATTCATTTGTATTTCATGGAAACTTTTACAGTCCTTCCACTCCTGGTAGTTACTGCCCTCATGAAATCAAGAGCTGTTGTAGACGTTGTAGTGCTATGTTCTGGTGGCATTGTTTCATCATTAAAATCAAAATTGTCTTCTTCCTCAGAGTCAGTGTCATACTCTGATATCTGATTTTTACTCTTATCTTCATTCTCTTCTTCACTATCATCATCACTTGGTACTTGTTTTGATGTCTTTGGTCGTTCTTGTACGCTTTCCTGTGTTCTCTCTTGATCTTTCCTGTACATCTTTTCCAAACAAAATTTTTTCTCCTGGTTTCTTACTGGCTTCATACATGTTAAGTGGCAAAGTACCTGCTTTAAACTTTGTGGTTTCTTGTCTTACTGTTCTCTATCGCACACATTTGCCAAAATCGGATGCCCAATTCTGCATCATTTCTTTTTCCTGTGAGGTAAGTGTTCTTTTAGGAGATAAGTGGTGCATGGCAGGCATGTCAGACAATGGTGTTCTACTAACTGGTATTGGATAATATGTTTGTGGGTGGGTGGAGTAGTACGCTGACCATTCTACTACTCTTTTTACACTTTCATGTACTGTATCGGATAGATTTCTAGCATACTGAAGACATGTTGGGAATTGTTCTTTAAAGTGGCTTGTAGCATGTAAACTTTCCACTTGTACGGTTAGAAATGATTGGAGGTCAACAGGATAATCAGCATAACAAGAAGACAACACTTTTAGCACATTTGAAAGTTCTGACTTGATCATATTCACAGATCTTACAGTTTTACAATCAACAGTGCCTTCAGGGCCATTGGTGGCTTTCTTAACTCCTATTGTATCTTGAGCTTCAGATTCACACTCTTCTAAGAACTTGCTTAAAGTTTCAACCTTCTTGATAGCTTCTTGTACAGTAAGTTTAGGTACTTTTTTATGTTTGAGGTGAACAGAAAACGCAGAGTATAACATTCTGAGATGTTTTAAAAATACAATTATATTCTTCACCGTTGTTATAAGCTTCAAACAGCCACACTGTGCATCGGTTACATATATTTTAGTGTCATATTCTACGCAAACACCCAACGGTTGACTGAATGTTGACTTTTCTGCAGGTCCCGAGTCGTTTCCCTCATTTCCACTCCCTGCTACTATTTCAACTGCTTCTCTATGATACCTTTTGACTGTGTGATCTTCCTTGTCGGTGAAAATAAATTCATCCTCATGTATGAACTTCTTTGCAATCACTTGTCCCATTAGAGATAACAACCTCTCTCTCTAATGTGTCAAGACAAAACTTGAATATACCTCCTGGTTCACCACTAAAGGAAGCAAGTAGCATGTTTCCCTTCATAGAAATGCACATGACCGTGTTACAGGGTGTTGGGTACTCTGTCAGTTTATGTACAGTTCCTTTCATTATGACTCCATCATGTGATAGTTCACAAGTGTAAATTGTCCGTTTATAATCAGAGGCTATTACTAGCATACTATCAGCAGCAGCTGCAACGCAAGAAGGAAAAATTTCTTCAGAGAGTGCTACTTTATTTAAATTTATACCCTTCTTTTTATAGTCATTTTCCTCTTTGTTGAATACCTTCTGAAGCTTCTCACGTAATTGCAATACTGACCCACTTGTCGATTTCTTCCTTTTCTCCAACTGAGATTCCAATTCATCTTTCTTCATACTTTTAACGCTCCTCTTTTTGGCTTGAATCATTACTACAGATTCTCCAAAGTTACATACATACGCAATTCCATTTGTGTAGGCAAG
>MJUU01056157.1:0-36155 GCA_002080025.1 Modiolus philippinarum
AGTCACGGCTGCTACCCTTTATTACACACCTAAAAAATCTGTATCAACATGATCAAAGGTCACGTATTATTTTAATTAGAAAACTACTAAGACCTTTGTTCTTTTTCAAATATATGATAAACAGTATATGACATGGGTCAGGGTTAGAAATTAACTTTTTTCCTCCAGGGTCCAGCTGGGCCCCTAACTTTAAATTTCTAGGGGCCCAGCCCAAATTTTAGGGGCCCAGATTTGAACGTAAAGTGCTGTTTCAATATGATGTATATTCTTTTCAATTGGTTTGTTGTGATTTTTGTGTGAGTATAACTATTGTTAATGGAAGTATAATGAAGATACTCCAGTGGTTTGTGATACATGGGAATGAAAATAAATACAAAGCATTTACTAGTACTAAAACAACCCTGTCTATAAGATGAAGCTATTTAAAAGTGTATTTTAACTCTTTAAAAAAAGAAGTTAGATTCTCAGACTGCTGGCAGTGAAACAATATCAGACGAACAAAATTTATTCAGTTTTATACAAACAATAAATAACCATACAGATGATGATACACGAATAATATAAAAAGTCAACTAACTCCCTTTTATCGTCTTGGGATTTACGTTTTTGGGGTTCCTTAACCCCACTGAAAAAGTTCCACATTTTGAACCAAAATAAAATTAATGTTATAATTTCGGAAGCTTAACTGAACGGCGTCTACATTTTTTCCGGTATTTTGAATAAAAATAAAAATCAATCGGGAAATCAATACATTGTCAGTGGTATCAAGGATCTACTAATATTGTGTTAACACAATATTTTTTTCACACATTTTTACGCAATATATGTTAAATTTTTTGACGGAATTTCAAAATGTCGTCAATTCATAACACTTCTTGTACTTTGGTTTTCAGACATATCATGAAAATACATTCGTAACTTTTCGTCCATTACCAAGGTACTGTAGGTGTAGGAAGATGACCGAGTAGTTATGAACTATGCACCAAACGGGTTGGGAGTCACCGCGATGTTAACCAATCGTAATTACGTTTAGAGAACCCGGCACTGTATTCTTTAGAAATAACCGTTATCACACATTTACCCGGCTGTTTAAAATTGTCTAGTCGCCAAATGGGCGAGCAAGACTAGGAAAAACGTTCGCCCAGCCGGAAATCTAGGGGCCACGGGCGACTGGGCAACCGCTAATTTCTTTCCCTGTGGGTAAATCCTTATTACATGCTGTATCAACCCTCGACCAATATCATCCCTCAGGCAAGCCTTCGGGATGATATTGGCGTCTCAGGTTGATACAGCATGTAATACGGATTTACCCATGTAATTTTCTATATATATTTAATGCATACATTTGGAGACCCGTACAAGTATTTTTGGAACTGCAGAATCATGCTTACACCTAGGTAATTTATTTACCATAAAGCTGTTTAAAATCAATATGCGTATTCTTTGGACGCCACAAACTGGGCCGGTATTTGGCTTTCCTTATACAACATGTATGCAACGAGGCCATAGTTTGAAAAAAAAATGTTTGTTTCCCTTTACCTCACCCTACCTAATAATGTTGAGTAGGTACGTGTAGGTAGGAAGTGATTTTTTATAGAATTTTTACTGAAAAGAGGTTAGAAATTACATGTACCATGCTTTATCAAAATTTGAGTAAAAAAAATTTGTCTAAGTAGTCAATAAAATTACTTGAGCAGGGCCATTTTTTCAGGGTCAGTAGGAGAAGTGGAAACAAACAATATTTTAATTTTGGCCCGATAGATACAGCATATGTTTTACAATAGAGTCACAATATGTATGTATATTATCAACATGATCAATACTTTCATCATACCGGTATCTATTTTGTAAAAATACATCTTGTATCTGTTATTACCTTTGCAGTTCCAACCATAGTTGTACCCTTTGCAAGTTTAGTTTTCTTTGGTGGTTCTGGGTCCTTCAATCCTTGGGCTTCTAACAAAGTCGTCTTTCCTGCTGCTTCCAAAAGAGCAATACCCTCCTAAAAACAATGATTCACATTTAACATGTACTACCTTGAACATGATAACGATTTGCAACGTTTTGGAAAATACAACCATATATAAGAATGTTTCTTTCAGTGTTTAATTTACCAAAACATGAACAATGTGAAATGTACATGTTTGTATATTCAGTGCAATGTTCTAATACATAGTTCTGTGCTTTGCAGGTTGATTGAATATTGTTTAACGTCTACTCAGCAATATTTCAGCTATATAAAGACGAGAACAAGTTTGTTAATAAATAATCACTTTGGGGTATTGAAAGGGCCATGGGAAGGGAAATTCTGACTGCCACTGGAAAAGTAGGGTGAAATCGTCAAGGGCTGGAACTTTAGCCTTGTAGCCGATCACCTACGGACCACCCCAAAAAGAGCTTGCTACAAGGGTTCTTTAACGTGCAGGAAGCGTGGCATTTCTTCCAACACGTGGACCTGAGTTTACATCCCATCCGAAAGATGGGTTGTGTATTTATAAATCCCACACAACCACGGAATGGGTCCTATTTCTATATCCCGGTACCCTCTGGGTCAGCCACCATTTCGGAGGGGTCACACCCCGCAAGCCGGAGATACTAGGTCCTATTTCTATATCCCGGGGTTCCCTCGGCGTCCTTTGTTAGGAAAACTCATACTCCAAGCTCAGAGGATGCTGCGGGCCTATTCATAAGCCGGGACCGCGCACGGCGGTGCTTTGCAGGTCGCCTTGGACACAATATAATGATATTTTGTGTGTCATTTATGGTGAAAAATAAAGTTCAACACAGAATCTTTTCCCTGTTTTTTTTTCTGACAGTGTAGACATTTCTTGAAACAAAACTACCATTTTTAGTGCTTTGCTGCATTTATTTTTTTGTAATATATTGGTTTAAAAATGAAACAGATGCTAAAATTGAAATATCGACCCTCATAAGGAAAACTCTTAATTCTAGCCAAATTTTATATTTAAACCATATTTATTCATAGCTATTTGATAGAGGGCATATTTAGATATAACTAGAAGAAAAAAAATTTCAATTTGGTCTGTTTTTGAAGAAATTATTGCAAAAATAGTTTGACAGATGCTGTTTTTTCCCACTTTCAAATTAGATCTGAGACATAAAACAAGCTAACAAAGCTCAAAGTTACTTAAATTTAAAGTTGAAACATGGCCGAAAGAAAATACAAAAAATTTTACAAATACATTCAATACCTTATTTTTTTAGAACCTAGTAAATGCTAAAGAAAAGTGTCTACGAATGGGACATAACTGAGCATATATGTCCTTATGCATATTATTTTCACTTGCTCAGAAATCTTATTTACCATATTTTGATAGGAGACATATTTAGACAATCCTGAAAAAAAAATTATTCTTTATATGGTTTATTTTTAAGAAGTGCTGGGATGATTTACTGTCTTTACTCTGTTTTGAGACACTTTAAAACTCTATTAAGAACTAAGAACAACCCTATCAAAGCTCATATTAGCTTTAATTTTATGTTTATTCATGAACAAAAGTAAATACAGATTTTTTTCAAACAACAACATTCAAAACTTAATTACATTGATATTTTTTTAAACCATGATGAAAATGTCTACGGATGGGACAAGCTTCAGAAATCTGGAATAAGTATTAGTTAAACACAATGTAAAACCAAAGTAAGGTTGTCATAGTCAAATATAAAGACCCTTTTGCTTCTCTATTATCCTTTGTATCATATATTCCCCAACATAAGTATTTTTGAACAATTTAACATGTTTAAAATGAATTTCAGCCAAGACCTCCACACTGATGAAATAAATTTTTTTGCACTAAATATTTGATTGCATCAGAAACACATTTAAATTGTTAGAAACCCTTTTTTAAACACTCTGTAGTAATTCTTTGTTAAAATGGATTGATATAAAAGTTCAAGTCAAGCAGTTTTAAAGAATTTGAATGTGTCTACGGATGGGACAAACCATAAAAATTGAAGCCTCTTAGATAATGAGTCAAATAACTTCATATTTTACTATATTCTTTGCCATATCTACCATAAATTTTACCCTTTTTATAATAAAGGGCTACGCCGAGCGCAGCATGATACGACCGCAGCATGTCGACCACTGAAATTTTAACAAAAGTAGTTCAAAGTTAATGTGGACACAGTAAAGAGATTGACACAATAATTAGATGGACACAAAAAGAAGCTTGACACAGTTATTAGCTAGGAACAAAATAGGGAAAAATTCAACCCTTTTGATCACTTATTGATGAAAAAAACGTAAGAGCTATGCAAAATATGTACTATCAACTAAAACTTTACATCCATAGAAATTCAAAAAAAAAAAATTCCATCGAAATCTGATGAAAAATAAATTTTGACATATTAAAAAAAATTGCAATTTTGGCCCCTTTGGCCCCTTGTAGCATGGAAACGGTAAGAGCCATGCCAAATCCGTTGCCATACACCTGAAAGCTTAGATCAAGAGGAATCCAAAGAAAAAAATCCCATTGAAATCGGATGAAAAATAAAGATTTGACATATTTAGAAAAATTGCAATTTTGGCCCCTTTGACCCCTTGTAGCTCGGAAACCGTAAGACCTACACAAAATCCGTTGGCATATTTCTGAAAGCTTAGATCAAGACGAATCCAAAGAAAAAAATCCCATCGAAATCCGATGAAAAATAAAAATTCTACATAATCCGCAAATTCGCAATTTTGGCCCCGTTCGGCCCTCATAGCTGGGAAAGGAAACAAGTTATCAAAAATCTAATAGCTGAGCGCCATATTAATTTTCACAAGGAATCCATTAAAAAAAAACTGCATCAAAATCGGACTTAAAATAAAAAAATTATTTTTTTTGGAGATTTGCCCCTGTTGGGCCCCATTTATCTCGTGAGCGGTACATGCTACGTTAAATCTGTTGGCATACTCCAGATTGGAAATTTCCTCAGGAGCACACTGAAAGAAACTTCATAAAAATCCGATTAATAATAAAGATTCTAAAGACAAACATGTGAAAACACCCAATTTAACCCTTTTTGGCCCCTTTTTTAAAAACGGGTGGGGCAACAATGACCAAAACTGAGCCAAACCTTCCTTTTGTACCAAAGAACATTATGTTAAAATTTCATAAGGATTGATCTACTGGAACTAAAGTTATTGACCAAAAACTAAAGTGTCTACAGACGACGACGACGACAACGACAACGACGCCGACAACGACGACGACAACAGCACCATACCAATATACGACCGCAAAAATTTTTGCGGTCGTATAAAAACAAAAAATAACAAGCATAATTTTCACAGTATTTTGAACAATTAACAGTCACAAAAAACATGATAAAAACTGAGGTTTATGGTTTTAACACAATTATATACAAACTTTCTGTGCAAATACTTCTCTATGGTTTTAGTTTATGTTACATTTTATTAAAAAAATCAAATATTGCAGTACTTGTTTCAAAAACTATGACATGTATGAGCCACTGTGTGATTTTAAGTACGTCTACAGATGGGACATGTGTCTATGGATGGGACTTTGCTACAGTTTGTGTCATAAAAAATTCTTGTTGGAGAATTTTAGTAAAACTATCTGTTATTCATATAGCACAACTAACTTGCAAAAAACTGAAATGGTTTATTTGATAAGCCTCAAAGATTAAATCAAAGTAGCATGTGTGTCTACATGTGTCTACGGATGGGACAAAAACCCTTCAGTTTTTAAAAGAACACCAATTCTGTCACACACATCATATTAAAATAAATCTTTTGGTGTTGAGTAAAGGAAGCCTTGAAATGTTCATAAAACATATAGTTGTATTTAATGTTGTAATTTAAAATACATATTTTAACTACTGTATCAACCGTAAAAAAACCCTAAAAAGCGTAACGAGTGGTATATTCAGTCTTTACGGCATAGTTCTGGCAAATTTGATCATATTTTTACAAAATAAATTGTAATAGAAAGCTGAATAAATTTCACACAATAGAACAAGTATTTATAAACAATAAATACATGATGTTAAGTGCTATATTATTTTGAAAAAGGGTGTTTTTAAAATGACACATAGTAACGATCATTTTTGTGCGATTTTTGGTTAAAAAAATGTAAAAATTGAAAAATAGGGAAGCAAGACCATCACCAAACTTTTTTTTCTTTAAAGTACAATATGCATGCTTCCTTCTAGTAAAGAAAGAGAAGAATATTATGCTAATGTGATAAAGATATAAGCTTGTAACAAGGTTTCATTTGAAAATGTCATTATATTGTGTCCAAGGCGAGGTATGTTTGTCAAACATTACATTTACTCTATTTTTGTTACCTGTCCTGGCCTTTTTTTAAAAATCAGAAAGTAAGAGCTCCTAAAAGCTATATCATTATGTTGTGTAAAATCACTGCAGCTGCCAATGCAGGACCAGTAACTTTGGACGACTTGAGGTCTAATGAGATGATAGAGTATGGTATCAAACCCTGACGTTAAGGTTTGGTAAAACATTTTTTGTAACAGTTTGATAACTGTTACAAAGAACTTTAGGTAAGACCTGAAAATGAACAGATCTCTTGTGTAATCAAAAAGAATGGCTAACATCCAAACTAACTATAAGATTCAGTAGTACAGATTTTCATGTATTGTCAAAACATAAAAAGTTCATTCCGGTATGTAATTTTTGAATCCTACAGTACAGAAAGAGACATACATTTTTGTACCATAACAAATCACTTGGGGAGACATAAATTTTAATCCTTTAGACATAAATTCACAGACATACTATCACTGTGATAGACCTAAAAAGCAATAAAACAGTGGTGAGGATTAAATCTTATTACCTACTTTACCTGTAATTCCTTTGAAGTCTACCTGCTTAATTAGATTTTTACCTGTAAAACAGGACATGTCCTGACAAAACTTGGGTTTTATTGCCCCCAATTAAAAATTTTCAAAGGTAAAAATTAATCCCCATCACTTTCCTAGACATCCCCACTATCACAGTGATTAGTTATGGTATGTCTCTTTCTGTACTGTACAAGGATTGTAATGGCCAACAGAAAAGGTTGTAATGTATATTTTGATTGATTGATTAGTTAGAGTTTAACGTCCAATGAGCAATATTTCAGCTATATCAGGACGAGAACAAGTTAATCAATTCAAAAAATTGAAAGTATCAGAAGAAAGAAATAAAGGTGGAAGGGACAACCTGGGCAACGACTTTTGACTGCCACTGGAAAATTGGAGAAATGGGTAGGGGCAGGAAATTTAGCCTTCCATACGACACCCAGTGCGTCTGCTCTCTTTAGAGAAATATAGAAGGGGTCTTTATACTGCATGGAGCGTGGCTTTTCTCGACACAGTTTGGCTACAATGGTTCGCGGTCAGGCTTTCCGTATTATGACCCGACTACCCCGCATAGACAGGGCATTCCCCTATCCACCACCTGGGGACGCGCCCGGCAGCTCTGGTAATGTATATTTTGAAGAAATTATTGATATTATAATGAATAAATTGAATAAAATTTGTATTATTTATGCATTTTTTGTCATTTGTAACAATTTTTGAATCAAAAACAATTTCAGTTGGAGATATGGACAACAGCTAGTTAAGGCTTGGCTTGGGTTGTGTTTACACAGCAATGTACACTTGGAAAAGGAGAGTGAAAACAAATGCCTGTGAATGTGAGAATTTCTGTAACAGAATATTTTGCAAGACAGACACTGCACTGAGGCCTGTTTCAACAGTTCAGCTACTGTTAACTGTAAGCTGAATTATTGACAAATATTCACTAACCAACGACCTGAACAACAACAGAACGACAAGAGATTTTTGTTTGAAAACATACCTTTCTGTATTTCAAATTAAATTGGTGTGTCAATGTCTTTGACAGCTGTCTATTGACATTGACAGGAAGTGAATATTATTTATTTCAGGTAACGGAAGTGACTTTTTACAAGTTTTTACACGAGGTTTATTTTGATTGGACGAAGGTGAGTCACATGAGTTTTTGTTGACCGAATTTTCGGAACCTTTCTGAAATTTACTAAAAATGAAAACAAACAGGCATGGCGGACGATCTTCTTCCCCTTCTTGGGGTTAATTTACTTAATGGTGGAGAAAACGAAGAAGGTCTCTTCCTATGTTTCATTTTGAAAAAAAAAAAAAAAATGATTGTTTAAAATTCAATATCCCAACAAGGGCTATTTTAAGTGCATACTTTACCTTTTTACCTTTTAAAACATTATTCCTCTACTCAACAGTCAGGGGTACAACCACCAAAATCACTTAAATGAGTTACTATGAGAAACTGACTTTTTTTAAATAACTTATACCAGTTATCAAGCAATAACCTATATGAGTTACTGTTTTGTTAATACAAAATGTAAAGGGACATTACTCTGTTGATAACTTCATTAAGTTATTGAAGTGTTTTTTACATTTTATTCAGTTTTGTTGAAATTCTTACTTATTGGTCACAGCTAAGTCTATTATTACACATGTATTAAGTAGTTCAAATTGACCTCAATCTAATGATTGCCTGTCTAATTGATTTTGATGAACCATTTAAAAAATAATTGAGATTTAATTTCCCAAGGGTCCAATCTTTATGGGGGTTAGAAATGTATTTCCTCTCTTTGCGCATTTATAATTGATAGGTAATTACACAGTTAAGGATCCAAACCATATGGGAAAAACTATTGTTTGTTTGAGAAAAATCTTTATCATAAAGAAATTTGTAATCAAAGTTTGACATTTTCAAGAAATCAACATTTGATAACTTAAACAAGTTATTGCTGAAAATACATGATCACTCAATTCAGTTACACAAAAGTACTTCATTTGATAACTTGAATAGGTTACACCTCTGACTGCTCAAGGACGTAATAGGAAGCGAAGCTTCCATATATTTTGGAAACTGCAATTTGGTCCCAATACTATGAGTTGAAAAAATCCCTGCGTCGAGAGTTATCTTTCTTGGAAATTTACGCAAATGGACACATCAATCTTTCAGAAAAGATTTCTAAAATATGTGTAAAAAATAAAGCATATGAATACGTTGCTTGATGGCCATTCAAACATGTTGATGGTAAAATCGAAATGAAGAAAACAGAATAAAAACAGTTTTACTGGGGAATTCTTGTACGAAACTAAAGACATATAAATCCCTTTGGAATTCCACTGCATCGAAAAGGGTCATGATAATAACCGAAAAATTACGAATGAATATATGCAACCATGACAACGATAAAGCGGATCAATATCGTTACCAATAATTTTAAGTATATTTGTTTATACGCTAAATTACAACCTATACACAGTCATGCAGTATAGAAAAGACGCCAAGGAAGGTTTTGTCAGCAAAGTAAATGCAGCTATGTAGTTACTTCGCAACGGTTGTTTTCACTGCTTAAATAAAGATTGCATGATCATTGACATTGCGACGACAAGTTGCTATTGTAGACGTGCATCCATTGCTCATAGCATACGTTCAGGACTGGCATTTATTCACTCGAACGTATCCATACAATCCATTTACAGGGAATCCGATCAAGATATGAAGTCTTACCTTGATGCAGAGCGTTTACAATGCTCACTCCTTTGTCCCAAATTTTGACTCCTGCTTGGGGACTGCATCTCGTTGTATACTGACATATATTTGACCAAAAACTTTCCAAATAAAATGGCATTATGTTTTTCAATAACATAATGCTCAAATGATTGAGAAAATTGTCAAAACAACAAGCGTCTGCTACCCCGGAAATATACTTCCAGCCATCCAGGATCAATAACTGCAATAATCAAAGGGCTTGAAGTACTGTGACTGGGAGTTGCGTCAGGATGTAGCATGTTGGAGTCATATATAAATATATGAAAATATGAACAAGGTGTCACAACAAGAAAATGATTATTCAGTGGAACTTGACTTCATTCCATTATAAAAAGACCTATATTTTAATGATTATATGATCATTTTTTTTTTATTTTCAACTTTATTTTATCGATATAAAATATTGAAATTGAATCAATCAATAAAATACCAATAAATATTTTTTTGATTAATGGCAGGAATGTCAGGGCAAGTGCATAATTTAAGTTCTAAAATTTGAGAATTGGAAGCAATGTAGAAATATGTGTTATTCTCTGCATATAGTCAATTAGAAGCTTTATCTATCAGATATAAACTAATAATACCAGTAACTGCTGGGAGAGGTTACTCAGTCAGGAAGAGTGGGGACGGGTATTGTTACACCGGCAAAATCATGGACAAAAACAAAGGATCCCATGCACAATTCCAGATGTGCATTTAGGTACAAACTAACAAATAAAATGGGAAGCCGTTTTAGGCATCCTACCCCATGTTCAGTGTAGTGTCAAGGAATTAAGTCAGTCTTATAAGAGTGGCGATAGCAAAAAAATGCATAAAATACAATTTAATAAATGAATAAATAAACCTACCCCAACACCCCCAAAAGAAAAAAAAAAGAAAATAAAAAAAAAAAAAACACCCACTTTAATGATATAAGCTAAGTTGACGTTATTATCATTATTTCGTAACAAGCCCTTGTGTTCAGTGCAGAGGAAATTAAAACACTGGGAATCCAACAATGCGAAAGGTGTATGAAAGCTGATAGTATCATATAACAGTGTAATTTTTGCCTGGGAATCATATTTGTCATATTAAAAAAAACAGACTCTTTTTTGTTGACGATATCTATCAATAATGCTCAGAGCTTCTTTTCACATACACACTTCTGAACACAAATTCAATTTTTTTAATTACGTTTCACAATCTTCAAATACTATATTTTTGGATGAATTGTGTCGTACTGTTTCGTCTTCATTGGGCGGACAAACCTGTTTACTTGATTTTTACCACAATAACAATAATCATTATTTGATCTTAAACTTTGAACACATGCAGCGTAAGGGAAATTAACCCTTGTTACATATAAATTGTCCAATGCAAGCCTAAATTTGACTGCAGTCTGGTCCATTAATGCCGTGGTTTGTCTGTTATAAATCGCCGTGGTGAATGGCACACAGGCACTTGTTTCGGAAAAAAATACCCCAGAGGATTTTTTTTTTTTCTGAAACTAGTGCCTGTGGAATGGCACCGCGGCTGATAAAGTCTTCAAAAAGGGGTTCCATGTGATGTAGCTGTGACTCCTTGTGTTATGCGTTGTCTAACAACTGCAGTAGAATACTGAAGGAACAAAGGAGTGAAATTTACAAAAATCAAAGTCCAAAGACATGGCCAAAACGAGAACACAGAAAAAAATGACGTCAGACACAAAACAAAGACGCTATCTCGGGCAAAAGAATAAGAACAGGTTTACGTTGCGATCGTTGTATTTCGATGATTGATGGTCGTATGCGTTGTGTACAGAATAACGTCATAAGAAGGGGGGGGGGTCCCATAACAGCCTAACAGCAAATTGATTTTTCCAATAACAGATAACAGATAATTCAAATAAGTGAAAACAGCTAACAGTGTATATCAAGTCAATAACAGCTAACATATAAATGTAAAACTTGGATTACAGTCATATTATTCAATAAAACTTTCTTGTGGAGAAGATATACATTCATAGGCCATCATTGTTCATCATAAACATGTTCATTGACTTCATTATCAACAAGTGTGGATCGGATCGTATTGCAAGGCAATACAAAATCCCCTACCGGTAGGCATTATTACACTTGCAAAAATGGTAATATATGTTTTCTAAGTCCAAGGCCCATAACTCTGTCAAAAATCAGTGGACCGGAAGCAAACATAAAGGTAGACTCACATACAAAATATCAGATCAATACCTATAACGCTTTAGAAAAAAATGCGGAAAACTGATATTTTACTAAAATTTTCAAAGTCAAAGGCCCAAAACTCTGCCAAAAATTAGTGGACCCAAACCAAACTTTATCTTGTTCTGTAACTCATTAAAGTAGACTCACATACAAAATATCAGATCAATGTCTGCAATGCTTTAAAAAAATGCGGAAAACTGACATTTAACTAAAATTTTCAAAGTCCAAGGCCCATAACTGTGTTAAAAATCAGTGGACCGGAACCAAACTTAATCTTGGTCTGTAACTTATTAAGCTAGACTCCCATACAACATATTAGATCAATACCTGCAACACTTTAGCAAAAAAAAATGTGGAAAACTGACATTTTACTAAAATTTTCAAAGTCCAAGGTCCATAACTCTGTCAAAATTCAGTGGACAAGAACCAAACTTAAACTTGGTCTGTAACTCACTAAGGTAGACTCACATACAAAATATCAGATCAATATATCCAAGGGTTTAGAAAAAAAGTTCGGAAAACTGATGCGGGACTGACAGACAGAGAGACGGACAGAGCGCTAACCTAGAGTCCCCTTCAGCTATCGCCGGTAGGTGCTTTATTTGTTACTCATCACTGTACAAGGCGAAAAATACAATAGCCCTAAACTTTTTTTAAATGTCTTGGATTAGGCAAGTTGGATTTTTTAGACACTTTTACAGTTTTATCCCCTCTAGCAGTAACAGCTCGCATGAATTCTTTTCGTAAATAAAATTATTGAGTCCTATCTCAGAACTGACAAACTCAAATGCCACAAGAAGTATTGTCTTTGTGATGCTAAGAATGAAATGCGCAGTTGACTGTCAGTATTACATTGTCTTACTGCTTTGTGTTTTATCAACATGCTTTTCAGTTGTCAAGGATCGAAGATTCGAACAACTTTCAAAAATCAGTGTGTGTGAATTTTCATTGATTAAATTTTCTTTTCTCATCATTTAGCTATTCACTTTTTCAATTTAAAATCTTGTCGTACAGATGAATTATTATTCATTCGACTTATTTGCCATATATAGTCTATTCTGGTTTCTATATAGTTCAGTATTTGACTGTTTTTTTTTAATCATAAAGCTACTGATTACAACTGTATAACTTCTTTGTCTACATTCTGGTTAATCAAGCTAATCCTAAATTGGAATTTTTGCAAAAAAGTCCCAAAACACCATTAACTTATATGATATTAAAAAGGGCAACAAGTATATAAAATTCTAAGTAAACGTGTCAAGTCTAGAGGTTATGAAATTATGCTGTGATGGGAGTTTATTTTATTTCAAATTCCCGGCACCTGAATAGGTTTTCAGGGGCTCCGGCTACAGAGCTGCCGGGATCGTCCCAAGTAGGTGGATAGGGGAATGCCCTATCTATGCGGCGCAGTCAGGTCATTATACAAAAAGCCTGACCGCGAACCATTGTAGCCAAAATGTGCAGGGAAATGCAACGCTCCATGCAGTATAAAGACCCCTTCTATATTGTCTAAAGAGAGCACAGTCTCTGGGACTCGTATAGAAGGCTAATTTTCCTGTCCCTACCCATTTCTCCCCTTTTCCAGTGGCAATCGAAACTCGTTGTCCCAGTTATCCCTTCCATAATTGCTCATTTCTTCTCCTACTTGAGTTGAAAAGGAGGAATTCCACTTTAGAAGTGAAAGAAAGAATCGCCGTGCGGAGCGAGGCGCGAAAATTTTTGGGTATTTATTTGTAATAACACCAATCTGAACTGTTCAATAACAGCTAACAGTGAACTGAATATTCATCATAACAGTAACTACCCTATAACAGCTAACACAACATTATATTTTGCAATAACAGCTAACAGAGAATCAATTTTACCCAATAACACAATAACAGTTAATACCCTTGCCCCCNTAAGAAGGGTAACGTTACAATACTAGAATTAAGCGCTGTATATTCCCGACATACTCCGGGGCCACAAAAGCAGAAACACTGTAGAAATGTTCTAAGTGTTCGGTGACCAAACTTGTGCGTTTGGGTTTAAGTGTCTAATTCTATCACATAAGCTAGTATGATGCTTCTCATTACAAGTACGGCAACTGAAGCGTGACTTACACTCTGCAGTTTTGTGGTTTCGTAGACAATTAATGCACAAATTACTATTACGGACAAATGACAAACGATAACATTTCCACAAGCACTAGTTTCAGAAAAAATACCCTCCGAAGGAGGTGCCTGTGTGCCATTCACCACGGCGATTTATAACAGACAAACTGCGGTATTAACGGACAAGACTGCAGTCAAATTTAGGCTTGCATTGGACAATTCATATGTAACAAGGGTTAATTTCCCTTACGCTGCATGTGTTCAAAGGTTAAGATCAAATAATGATTATTGTTTTGTCCGCCAATGGAGACGAAACAGTAGGACACAATTCATCCAAAAGTATAGTATTTGAAGATTGTGAAACGTAATTAAAAATGAATTTGTGTTTAGAAGTCTGTACGTGAAAAGAAGCTATGAGCATTAATGATAGATATCGCCAACATAAAAGAGTTTGTTTATATAATATGACAAATATGATTCCCAGGCAAAAATTACACTGCTATGAGTATGATACTTAACTTCATGTCTATCAGCTTTCATACATCTTTTGCATTTTTGGATTCCCAATGTTTTAATTTCTCTGCACTGAACACAAGGGCTTGTTACGAAATAATGATAATAAATTAAACTTAGCTAATATTATTAAAGTGTGTTTGTGTGTGTGTGTTTTTTTTTGTTTTTTGTTTTGGGGGGGGGGTTGTAGGTTTATTTATTCATTTCTTATATTTTATTTTATGCATTTTTTTTGCTATCGTCGCTCTTATAAAACTGCTTCAATTCCTTGACACTGAACATGGGGTAGGATGCCTAAGGTTTCCCATTTTATTTGTTAGTTTGTACCTAAATGCAAGTCTGGAATTGTGGGATCCTTTGTTTTTGTCCATGATTTAGACGGTGTAACTATACCCGTCCCCACTCTTCCCTACTGAGTAACCTCTCCCAGCAGTTACTCAGTGGTATTATTAATTTATATCAGAGAGATAAAGCTTCTTATTGACTATATGCAGAGAATAACACATATTTCTACATTGCCTCCAATTCTCAAATTTTATACCTTAAATTATGCACTTGCCCTGACATTCCTGCCATTAATCAAAAAATATTTATTGGTATTTTATAGATTGATTCAATTTCAAATATTTTATATCAAAGAAATAAAATTGAAAAATTACAAAAAAAAATTATCATATAATCATTAAAAAATGGGTCTTTTTATAATGGAATGAAGATCAAGTTCCACTGAAAAATCATTTTCTTGTCATGACAATTTGTTCATATTTTTATATATGACTCCAACAGATTTTATCAGGCCATGCTACATCCTGACGCAACTCCCAGTCACAGTACTTCAAGCCCTTTGATTATTGCAGTTATCGATCCTGGAAGTATATTTCCGAGGTAGCAGATGCTTGTTGTTTTGACGAATTTTCTCAGTCATTTGAGCATTATGTTATTTGAAAGCATAATGCCATTTTATTTGGAAAGTTTTTGGTCAAATATACATCAGTATATAACAAGATGCAGTCCCCAAGCAGGAGTCAAAATTTGGGACAAAGGAGTGAGCATTGTCAACGCTCTGCATCAAGGTAAGACTTCATATTGTGATTGGATTCCCTGTAAATGGATCGTATGGATGCGTTCAATGAATAAATGCCAGTCCTGAACGTATGCTATGAGCAATGGATGCACGTCTACTTGTCGTCACAATGTCAATGATCATGCAATCTTTATTTAAGCAGTGAAAACAACCATCGCAAAGTTACTACAAAGCTACATTTATTTTGCCTGGCGTCTTGTCTATGCTGCATGACTGTGTATTAGTTGTAATTTAGTGTATAAACAAATATACTCAAAATTCTTGCTATCCCCTTTATCGTTGTCATGGTTGCATATATTCATTTGTAATTTCTCGGTTATTATCATGACCCTTTTCGATGCAGTGGAATTCCGAATGGATTTATTCCTGGTTTCCATGGAAATGGGGTACTAGAATGGTTTGCTGCAAGCATGTCTGCAGAAACGAAAACAAAGCTTGCTCATTGGTCAGAAGTTCCCGCGTAATACTGGTGCTAAATGATGTGCGTCGTCCCCGTAATCCCGCCGATTTGCACATCGATATAAACCATTCGAGTAGACATTGGAAAAACTTGAATTTAACTATGAACTGATTGCCTCATATATTTTTACATTGTCATTGCCTTCAATGTAATCAGTTTGCGAAATACAACAGTGGACAAGTAAGGGACGACAAATACCCAAACTAGCTACATTGGAGTCAACTGGTATAGGGAAAGGCAATCGTTTCTTTATTCCTGGTTGCCATGGTAGCTTTAGGAATCCGTCAAACTGTATTTTAAAAAGGTCGGAATCTGATCCGATCAGCAGAATTTCTCTGGTATTATTATCTATCCTGAGGGCTTCCGGATATGGGAAATGTGCATAATTATATATCTACGGCCCGAACACTAATGAAACTGTTTTGTCGCAGCTTTAAACCAAAGATTGTTTGAATATTTCATAAAATATCGTGTAACAGGTTGAAATTTAATATTTTGATATAAAGCATCTTTTACAATTTATAAATGTTTCCATACACACGGGTATGGATTCGTTGCTCCTAGGGATGCCAGTATGATTTGTAAAACTAATTGTGTGTATATATATTTGTCAATGTAGACAATACAGTACAATGAGGTGAGCTTAGCAGGGTGTAGTACATTTTATCCCAGATTAAACAATCATTCCAATTATTTAATTCTTTGTTAATTATATATATGCCCAATAAATGTATTGATGGCTATAAACCGGGAAGCTTTTTAAAAAAGCTTAACTTGTATGTCTTTAGTTTCGTACCAGCTTTCCCCATGTAAAATAGACTGACGAGTCTGTCTCAAATCCGTAGAATCTACCGGATATAGAGACAGATATAGACAATAGACCGAAAAACAATTTTATCTTTGATTTCATTGGCTTGCAACACAAAACACTTTTTGATTGGTTGTTCTATATTTAAAAATAACTTCTGGAGGAAAACCCTTCATTACTTCCGGTTGTATCCAAGGTAAACAAGTGGCATCGTTGCAACTGAAAGACCTTACAGAAATTTAAAAAAGAAGCAACTTAGATTAAAATACTTTGTAACAAATAAGTTTATCTAAATCGGGTTACTAACATTCTGTTTTATTTGAAATTAGTTGTCTTGTTTGTTTTGACATTGTTACGTCATACAGTGGAATTTCCACTTTTTTCTGTTTGTCTTCATCTGTCCCTTGAGCGTAACAGAGCAAAGCATAGTGAGCCAGGGGGCAGCACTGGTCAGTCTACATGTAAAACTGTTTTTATTCTGTTTTCTTCATTTCGATTTTACCATCAACATGTTTGAATGGCCATCAAGCACCGTATTCATATGCTTTATTTTTTACACATATTTTAGAAATCTTCTCTGAAAGATTGATGTGTCCATTTGCGTATATTTCCAAGAACGATAACTCTCGACGCAAGGATTTTTTCAACTCATAGTATTGGGAACAAAATTGCAGTTCCAAAATATATGGAAGCTTCGCTTCCTATAATGAGAAGGTAGACCGAATTATCTGTCGTTTACAAAGCTACTTTTATCATCTATGTTCATCTTTTACTGATCTGACTTTTTATTTTCATTTTTTATATTGCTTTGTGACACAAAGCAATATAAAAAATAAAAAATAAAAATAAAAAGTCAGATCAGTAAAAGATGAACATAGATGATAAAAGTAGCTTTGTAAACGACAGATAATTCGGTCTAAATGAGAAGGATACGCAACTAGTACACAATTCATTTGGCATTTTAAAATCTGTGGTGGGACGTTTGATTTGCTTTCACTTTGCAGCTAACTGCTGAAAAATTAGTGTATGGATTTTAATAAAATGATGGTTTTCTGAAAGCTGAGACATTTTTACGTTGTTAGAGTGAATTTCGTTTCATTATAGCAAGCACTTTCTTTAATACACATGATTGAAATTTGTAATCAAGACATTTTTCATTGATTTTTTTGTGACTTCCGGTTTACATCGGTAAAAAGTCAACCACAATTTGCACCTAAAGGCTTTAAAAGTAGTTCACATTATTTCACAAAATTGGTATTTTCATAAAGAGTGACATCTACTGCACTGCTAGAACAATTTTTGTGACCATCATTATTATATTTATGTTGTTTTAATGCTTTAAAGATAATTATAATGTCCTAAAATTGACAAAATCTCACATCCCGCAATATTTTTCCAATTTATTAGTATCACGAGATGCTTATCCTTCTCATTATAAGTCCTTGCTCTACACATGTCACAGGAGTCGGAAATTTTATCAATAAGTCATTTAAAGTTACAGCAATTTTCCTATTACTGGATGCACTCACAATAGAAATTTGGTAGCTCTCCAGGTAGTTACAAGAGGTTTCTCAATAGAAGTTTGATCCTCAAGGTAGAAATGTCACATAGCCATTCATTGTATTTGTCCTGGATATGGGCCAGTTTAATTTCAACAATTTCAACAGGAAACAAGTCAAGTTCACCCAAACTTGTTTTTAATATTGAAGTAGCCAATCAAGGCCAGAGTTTTTTTATTAATTGGTTTACGGGAAAATTTTTCAAAAAATTGGGTAGGAAGGACGAAATAAAAATAAAACTGCTGAAAAGCTCCAGTCGACAAAAAAAAAAAAATAAAATAAAAGATAAATCGTCGAAATATTTTTTATTTTTGAATTTCTGAACAAATTGCAGTTTAAATGTAACATTTACCATTTTATAAGCTGCAATGAATTTTTATCAATTTGTTTTTGTTTATTTATTCCTGAAAACTTGTTTGACAACTCCAATTTGGAGTGTCATCAGTTTCAACTGTATACATTATGTACCATTGTCAACAGTAAGTAAACAACAAGAGCATATACAATATACGAGATCAAAGGCCTGGATTAAATGCATTAAAAGTAAGTCCGAGAATGTGAGAATGCTGACAGACATATGGAATAACTTTGTATATCATAATTCAGTGACATGATATTAAGAAACTTTTGTTATAGAGGTTTTGAAATCTAAATTCAACCCAATTTTTTAATATACAAGTAGCAAATCAGTCATTGCAGTGTTTGCCTCTTGAAAGTTTTTGAAAACATTTCCCTTTTAGTGCAGCAGTCACTAACATTTTCATTAGCACCATGCCATTAATTGAATTTAATCCTGATATGATGTTGATCAACGGCAAAATCTTGATGTTGTTGCATAAAAAAAGACAAATTTTTGTTGTTCATAGTTTGAAATTATTGTGACCATGCTTTCTGGTAAATTCATGTTTTCTCACTGAAGAGACATAAGTTGTCGAAATGCGCATATGCAGAAAATAAATTCATAGTAACTTTGGTATTTAGTTATTTCTCATAGATCTTTCAACATGCAGTTTTATTATTCTCTCAAGGATACCTTCACAAATTAAAGCAACTTTGGGATAATCTACAAAATCATTGGCATCAACTTAAAATACAAATAAAATGTTCACGATTTTGTCTTTATATTGACAGACTAATATTATACCTTGTCACCAACATAGGTACGTGAGGAAAGGATCCCCTTTGGTACCCCCCATTGTCCCTCCCCCTTTTCGTGGACAGATGGAAATTAAAAATACACAACCCTTCAGGACTTTATATGAACCAATTTAACAAAAATACACAAATATCTGCTGTTTCAATCAGGAGAGCTCAGCGAGCGAAGCGAGCTCGCTTTGCTCGCTTTGCTCGCTGAGCTCTCCTGATTGAAACAGCAGATATTTGTGTATTTATGTTAAATTGGTTCATATAAAGTCCTGAAGGGTTGTGTATTTCTTATTTCCATCTGTCCTCGAAAAGGGGGAGGGACAATGGGGGGTACCAAAGGGGATCCTTTCCTCACGTACCTATGGTCACCAAGACATATATGCATAGCCGTCAAGAAGTAGTCTGAAGTATTTTGTTCAGATGTTGATGATACATGTGACACTGCTTTAAAAAACACAACAACAAGGACGATTTGAAACACCCAAATTTGTTGTACATCTTTGAAAGCAGTCCACTTCTCGTTGGTTTTAACTTGTATCCATCACGGAGAACAGCCGGCAAGGGTCACCAACTATTTTCAACTTTTAAAACAGAAACGGTCATTGACACGAAGTTGTTAATCTGTTTTCGGACTTTCTTCTCATGCTCTGCTTATTAAGAGTTTGTTACCATTCCATTTGACAGTAAAAAATGTCAAGGAACTTTGCCCGATAAAAAGTATTAGACTGATTCTTTAATCTTGGTACGAGAGGCAGGGAATCAGTCTAAAAAGGAACTTTCGGTTTTCATATTAGGTTTTGGTGCATCAAATTCCGACCAGATTTGAAGAGATCGTTTTGTATTTTGTCATCTTCTCTGTGCCCAAATGAATATAATCTTTATAATACAGATGAAAATATTATTTTTTGGAATGATTTTGGGTGGGAGTCGGACGGAAAAAATAAAAATAAAAGACCATTTTGAAATTTTATTTTTATTTTGAAAACAGCAAAATTAGGGTCGGCGGTCCCGTAAACCAACTAATAAAAAAACTCTGGCCCAAGAATAAAGATGCATTTTTTCATGCAATAAGATAATAAATCACAAAGTTGTACTATTACTGTTTAAATTTAGTCTATATAAAGTTCATCCCTTCTCTTTGTTTGTTCCAATACATAATAATAGTTCAAATGTAATTTATCTCTGTGAGTGAAATCAACATCAGGTAAATTGGCACACACCCAACTACATGTATGAATGGGCATTTGGTGACCTTTCTACCCTGAAGACCAAACTGCTATTGAAAAACCTATTTGATTACCTGGAAAGCTACCAAAAATCCTATTGAAACTGCATTCAGTAAAAGGAAAATTGCTGTAAAATATGAAGCCCCACACATTGAAGTTTCTAGAACGTAGTGAGTGGAGTCAGAAATTTTATCAATAAGTAATTTAAAGTTAAAATATGAAGCCCCACACATCGAAGTTTCACGAACATAGTGAGTGAAACGAACCAGTTCGGATTAAGTTATTATGTTTCTAGAATATTTTGCATTATCAGAACGATACGATCTGACGAACAATACTATAATTCTGAAATTTAATCTTAAAAATACTGATGCAATAACCATTTTTCAAACGTTTAATCTTCAGTTGATTAAGTAGTTGCACATATTTGCATTCAAATCATAGGCACCGTGGAGAGCAAGTCGTTATTGCACTACGTTCGTGAAACTTCAATGTGTGAGGCTTCATATTTTGGCAGCCCATATTTTAACTTTAAATGACTTATTGATAAAATTTCCGACTCCTGTGCACATGTTTACGTCTTGCAAGTTACGCAGTGTCAGTGATCTTCTTGTAATTTTAAAAAAAAGTATTGTGCAGTTAAAATGATCAAAGATGATGGTGCATCATACTGAGTACAAAAATGAGAATGAGAGATTCTTAAATTTCACAACGTGCACATGCACATTTTCCCAACTGCCATGTCTGTTTTTAACCCCTTTAAAAGTACTATCAGCATGATCAGACTGTTGTTTGTTCTTCCTTTCATCTGTCCATCTGTACGAATAATATAAGCAGGGACATCATACTGTTTAGTAGCTGCGGAACTGCAGCTTTAGTCTTCACGGAATGCGATGGTCCGACAGACAATACCAACATTTTTGCCGGAGGATCAGTAAAAAATTTCAAAGTGTCAGTCCGAAGGTCCGACATTATTCTTCAGGGCTCAACCACTGGAAACTATGTTTCAGGCTGCAAAAATGACAATCATCTGGTAGATTTGAGACTTTATTTTGTTATCGCTAACATTTCATGTCAAGAATCTTTCGTCAAATTGATGATATTGTGGTAAAATTGACTACCACTCAGATGAAAATATTCCAAACAGGAAGTGATAAGTGTTATTTAACCGATTCCGGAAAAAACATGATGATTTTGCAGAAATCTTGGATAATACGAAATGTATGGAAACTTTTGGTCCGATGACAATTTGGTCGGTCCGATATGCCATAAAAGACTGCCGGACCGAATGTCCACCAAATTTTAAATGTATTTCACAAAGACTGGCTTTATAGGTCATTAAATATTTTTCTGATTTTGGGGACCATTGTATTCAACTACACAAAAAAAATCGCCACAAGGACCATTAGAGCCACTGTTCTGCAGCTAATATATATATATAACTGTACAGCTAAAACAGAGAACACAAAAACCATTAATTGTTGTAAAGAGGATCATCACGACATAGACTGAATAGCTAATTACAAAAAAAAATGTATGTGTCACAAGGTGGACAATCACAGATGCCAACCTTATTGTCCATTGTGTATGACCTTACCGATCTACCTGTTCCTATTGTTTAACCAATTTAACAATTTGATTATTCTTTTCACATTATTTTTTTGACCAACTGGTATTGCTGGACTACAACATATATTGGAAAAAGTTTTTGGTGGATTGCTATTGTTAACTAATCAACACACTCAGTGTCCTTTTGAATTGTTCAACAATACTATTGTATATCAATCTGTAATAGCCTGGGGAGGTTTTACCTTGATTTGTTGATTGAAATAAGGACAATATAGAGTTTATATTTAATGAAAAAAGAATGCACCTTATCAAATTATTAAAATTACATCATTTAAAAATAAATATTGTGATATAAATAAAGGGAATTTAATTTAGTTGTATTTTTTTCATTCCATAAATTGAGTAGATTTATATATCTATTTATGGTACATTGTAATATTTTTTCAAGGTAAAACCTCCCCAGGCTATTACAGATTGATATACAATAGTATTGTTGAACAATTCAAAAGGACACTGAGTGTGTTGATTAGTTAACAATAGCAATCCACCAAAAACTTTTTCCAATATATGTTGTAGTATCGCTATACCAATTGGTAAAAAATATAATGTGAACAGAATAATCAAATTGTTAAATTGGTTACACAATAGGAACAGGTAGACCGGTAAGGTCATACACAATGGACAATAATAGGTGACCAAACACAGATAAATTACTGCAAACTGAAACCTCTTCACATGTAACCATTGCAGGCACATCAATTGATTTTTGCATATACTCGTGTTTGATTTCATTGCAAACATGCAAATCGAGAAAAGGCATCTCATGTCTTTTATTATAAATCATATGATCACTGTTCATGTATGTAAACACATGTAAATAAATAAAAACATTCAACATTCCCAGATGTTTATTTGTTGTCAAAGGCATGGTGAAATTATTGATTAAGCACCTCTACCTAATGTGTATTCATATTACATGAGATATTGAATTTTTTTTCTGGTTCTGTTTTAATTCTATTTTTAGACATTTACCATTGTGTGTTTTATTAAATTGCTTCTGAATTCGAAGCGTTATTTCCAGGTTTTATTCTTATTTACATCAGAATAACTTTTGAGAATTTGATAAACAGAATATATTTTGGAAAGTAAAGATATAAAGCCGCGAACTGACAAGCAACTACAATGATCAAGGTACTTCTTGACAGTAAATATTTTGTTTTATTTCAATCATTGTGAATTTCTAATTGAAAATATTTGAAAGAATAGTGATTTGATCTCGGAACTTATTTTCATGCTTTTTTCTCATGACAACATGACAACCAAAAAATTCGAAGCTTGCAAATATGTAACCCTTGTTTGCAGCAAAAATTCTATTCTGATTTCAACCAGCCCAACTTTTGGATTAAAAAAATGATAGAACAAAGAATTGAATTGACAATTTGTTGACATAGAAATACTCATTCATTTTTAGCTCACCTAAACCAATGGGTCAATGAAGGCTATTGCTATCATCAAGCCTTAAAAAAAGGTGTTTCCAGAAAAAGGGTTTCCAGCTCATTAAAATTAATGCAGTTGGAGTTGACATATGTGTTATTGTCTCATGTTCATTTACTCCATATCCTTTCGCAAAAAAATTTCCAATCCATATTTTGCCAGCTAGCTTTATCGATTTTTTCCTGAATTCTGCATCATATTTTAAAAATTTTCAAGACAAGGGTGCTTCAACCCCCAGAACCCCCTTCTCTAGATCTGACAATGACTGGCTGCACTAGTGTTTGCTTACTTTCATGACTGAAGCTGGTCTAATTGATAACAAAGAGTCATGTTTTATTTCAACAGACAGTAGTAGCAGCAGCAATGAAGATCATGATGTAGAATCAGAAGATATTGATATCGAGGTTGATGAAGAAGAGGATCGTTCAAATAACAACGGAGAAAGTGGAAGTGTAAAAAGACAGAAATCGATTACATTTGACACATCACTTCCGGGTACACACTCTGTAAGTGATAGACTATTTACTGTATTAGGCCATAATAAAATAATTCGTAGATTCTCATCCAATTTTTCTAAAAATTTGAGTTGGGTGGGCAAATTTTATTTCATATTTTTTTCTGATTTTGTGAAAATTGCTTTAATTTACTGTTTCCTGCAGCTTTTGAAAAGGGCATGGTAATCTTCTCCCTTTAGGGCACATAAAGCATGATCAATTACACTATTAGGGCACCTTTATAGTGAATGCCCATTTTCCCAATGAAGTAAACAACATTATATATTTACTTAATAAACATACAGCAGATGTCAAAGCACAGTACAATACACCTGCATGTAAAAAGGATGTGTAAATGGACCCCTGCTAATACATAATGACTGACTAAGACTATACACATTTTAAAGATAGTAACCTTTTCAGAGGTCAGTTGTAAGATAGTACCATTGATGATGCTAAAAGTTCTCAGATTCAGTTTTATAAGCTGTTCCCATTCATAAGTTTTATCTCCATTGTGAGTGTTTAAGCATGATTCGTAGTGCAGTGGTTTAGTAAAGGAATCAAGTGCTAATTTGGCTTGGAGCCAAACTTACCATATTTTCCTGATTTTATGAAAATTGTTTTGCAAAGTAACGAACAAATGATGCTTAAAAACTTTTTTAAGCTTTTCAATTTGAAACCAAATTATTTTTCCTTTTAATTGATTAATACAAATGTTAGTGTAATTAAAATTATGAAAAATAAAATCCCACAAGTTAAAGGCAAATTTTAAAGGGAAATAACTCACTTCTCAAAAACATGATCTGCAAAAAAATTCATTTTTTCATTGCAATTGACAGAAGAAAAGAAAATTTTCCCAAATTGGTAAAAAAAAAAATCAAAATAATTTTTTTTTGAGGCGGTTGAAAACAATTGGGTTGGGCAGGGAGGAGAATCTGGGACATTTTTTTATTATGGCCTTAAGGGGCGATGGAAGATTTAAAAAATCATGCTGTTCCCTGCATAAAATGCTAATTTAACAATAAATTCTTATACAATGCCTTAAATACTAAAACTCGCATAATACCACCCACTTCCTACAATAAATGCATTTATCAGTTTATAAAAGCTAAACATGCAATGTTTGTTTACAATTTTTGGAGCAGTTAGAACACAATATTTAGGAACTCATTAGAATAGAATTAAAGTGATATGCTTCATTGACTAACTTAGTGTCATCTTAACTTTATACAGAGTATAATTTCCCCATAGTACCGGTACTTATTATGTATCATCTTTGTGAGCCAAGGGTTATGATTGGCCTACTCCTCTTCAAGAGGAGTAGGTGAATGGTAATCCTTGGCTCTTGAAGATGGGTATGTATACTGGTATACTGCACCATGTGCACAAAAAGATGATTTGTTGATTTGTCTGCAATATGTAATTCTCAAAATTACAGATTTTTGCAAATTAATGGCTTATTGCAAAGTTTCTGATCGAAGTAAGCCTCAGTTACACTAACATGAATAAGTAATGATTTTTATACGACCGCAAAAATTTTGCGGTCGTATTATGGTATGGCGCAGTCGTCGGCGTCTGTTGCCAGCATAACTTTGTTTCTAGTGGACGGATCTTCTTCAAATTTCAGTATGTGGTTTCTTGGCATAATGGCTATCCCGGGTTTTAATTTCGGGTTTATGGCCCCACCTGTTTCAGAAAAAGGGGCCAAAAAGAGGTAAAATTGGGTATTTTTGTGCCTGTGGACAGTATAACTTTGATTCCAGTGAACAGATCATTTTCAAATTTTAGTATGATGTTTCTTGGCACATGCTTTAGCCCGGGCTATAATTTTATGTTCCTGGCCTTGCCCGTTTTAGAAAAAAGGGGCCAAAAGGGGTTAAATTGGTTGTTTTCACATATTTGACTGTAGAATCTTTATTATTTATCGGATTTTGATGGGGTTTCTTTCAGTAAATTCCTTAGAAAATTTCCAATTGGGGTATGCCAACGGAATTCACGTGGCATGTACCATTCATGAGATAAATGGGGCCCAAAAGGGGCGAATTTCAAAAATTTCATTTTTTTATTTTTAGTCTGATTTTGATGCAATTTTTTCCAAAGGATTCCTAATGAAAAATTATCGTAGCGCTCTACTATTAGATTTTTGTTAACTTGTTTCCTTACCCAGCTATTAGGGCAGAAGGGGGCCAAAATTGTAAATTTACAGATAACCCAAAAAATTTATTTTTCATGGGATTTCGATGGGATTTATTTCTTTGGATTCCTCTTGATGTAGCTCTTACCGTTTCCGAGCTATGAGGGGCTGAAGGGGCCAAAATTTTAAATTTACAGATAACCTAAAATTTTTATTTTTCGTCAGATGTCGATGGGATTTTTTTCTTTGGATTCCTCTTGATGTAAGCTTTCAGTAGTATGTCAACGGATTTGGCGTAGCTGTTACCGTTTCGGAGCTATGAGGGGCTGAAAGGGGCAAAAATTGTCAAGTTACAGATAACCTAAAATTTTTATTTTTCATCGAATTTCCATGGGATTTTATTCTTTGATTCCTCTTTATGTAAGCTTTCAGTTATATGTCAGCGGATTTGGCGTAGCTCTTACAGTTTCCGAGCTATGAGGGGCTGAAGGGGGCCAAAATCGTTAATTTACAGACATGACAGATAACCTAAAAATTTTATTTTTCGTCGGATTTCGATGGGATTTTTTTCTTTGGATTCTACTTGATGTAAGCTTTCAGTATTATTCTCAACGGATTTGACGTAGCTCTTGCAGTTCCCGAGCTATGAGGGGCCGAAGGGGGCCAAAATCGTAAATTTACAGATTACCTTAAATTTAAATTTTACATCGCATTTCGATGGGATTTTTTATTTTGATTCCTCTTGATATGAGCTTTCAGCATCATGTCAATGGATTGGGCGTAGCTCTTACCGTTTCTGAGCTATAGAGGGTCAAAGAGGAATCATAAGGAGTCATAAGGGCTCAGGGATGACGCTACTATATAATTTAGGGCCGTCCGGCGGCCCATTCCCCTCTTGGCGGCCCCATTCCCCAAACAAGAAAATTCCCAATCGCGGCAACGATGTTTACAAAATCCGGATTTTTTCATTTCTGTCTTTGGTGAATCTTTCGTTCCGATCCGTGTTGCTTTTTGTTAGAACCGGAAATTACTCCAAGCATCACAGTAATGTCCAGGAGTAACTACTAAGTAATGCAATTTATGCTATTTACGACCACCCTGTAGATGAACAAAATGTCTGAGATTGCAAATGTCCATAAGGGAACATCTTGAAAGTCAGAATGCGTAAAGTGAATTAAAATTATGTTGTTATCGTTCATTGTTGTGTCTAAAATTCGATACTTTCATCCGTGACTTTTGAAATACGTGGTATCGTGCAAATGCTCTCATTGCCAAAGATACGGTTTGCATTGAAATAAATATTGAATATTTATGACTTGAAATCAGAGTTTCTGAAACTGGGACTTTTAAACTGGTTGAGAATTTGGAACTGCACTTCATATGGGAGTGCTTTCATTTCTACTAGTTAAAATGAAATGTGGAAATGACTTGCTGTATGATTAATGAATGAATGCATAGTCTTTTCATGGAATGATGTATATATATATCATTGGGTATGAAGGGTTTGATTTTGGTGATAATATTGAAATGTGCAAGTCATCTTTATTTGCAGACAACCAAAGAATTTCTGACAAAATGTTGATTTGCTTTCATATAGGAGAAGAGCAGTACTTCTTTGGTTGATGATCAGCCTGATAAAATTCAAATCTGGTGTAATTTGAAAAACTATATAAAGTATAGTCTTAATGTTTGAAAAAATGTATAAAATATAGCCTTAATGGCTTTGGTGTAATGGTACTTTCCATTCTTCAAACTGTTGTTGTGTGTACTTACATATATTCTTGGTTCATACAAACGTATGTTGCAGTATTTGATATATTTTCATTTTTTCCCAATTTAAGTTGTCGCGATGCAAAATTCCCAATTTGTTGGACGGGGGACCCATTTGAAAAGAGCTAAAATCATCCCTGGGGCTAATTTTTATTTTCCCTAGTTTGTGTCCAGCTAATAACTTGGTCAATCTCCTTATTGCGTCGATCTAATTATTGTGTCAAGCTCTTTCCTATGTCCATACTCACTTTAAATTACACTTTTTCAAATTTCAGTGGACGACATGCTGCGGTTGTATCATGCTGCGCTCGGCGTAGCCCTTTATTTTTCTTTGCTCTATATGAAAATTTATTATGTAAACATTGATTGTATATTCTGCTTCAAATTGAATTTTTTCATTTGCTGGTGCAGCATACATGTACAATAAGTATACACATTAATCATTTAATATTGATATAAATGTAAACAAAGTACATGAAGTATATGTCTGTCATTTGGAATTGTTGGATAAATTTTTTAAGAAATTTACTTTTTAAAATTTGTTTATTTTGTAATGCACATTTAGAATGACATAGTTTTCTTAATTGAGGCCGAACCTTCCATTCCTCTTAATACATGTAATACAATAAGAAAGAAGGCCACTCACCTTTTCATGGTCTTTAGTTTAACATAAACTCAATTACCTTTACATTTACTTTATATATCAGTAATGTGCCAATACAGAGCATACTAGTAGTATTGTGAAAAAGTCAGGGATATTAAAAAATACTAAGATGTTGAACCAGTCATACAGCTCATATATATACATGTGTACAGTATACTTGCATATGGTGTAATTATGAAAAAAATACTAATAATGTTCCACTGTTTCGTCTCATGACGAAATAAATAATAAATATCTCTTATCACCTTTATATTATTTATAAATATATTTTATTGTCTAATTCATGAACTTTTGAAAAAAGTTTAACATCTCCCTAGGGTATCACTAAGTTTAGAGTAGAGGAACATCCTATACCACTCAATATTCATCACAATTTAATCACATTTTGATTATTCGCCACTCCAGATTTAGCTAGAGAAAGTTGAACTCTAAAATAAACTTGGTTGTAAGTATTTACAAAATTTTAGTGCTGCTTTCAAATAGAAATTTACATGATATGCACAGTTCAATGTATTCTTGAGGCCTTTTTGATAGAATTTTTTTTTTTCAAGTTTGGTTGTCAAATTTTTCTTTTTGGCAATTTTTCCATTTTGAACTTTAGGAATTTTAGAAGAATGGGCATTTAGACTATGGCTGTGTGAACTGAACATGTATATTTAGTGACCCATCAAAAAGTTTATCTTTACACCCAAATATTAGCATAATACTCAAAATCTAAATTTTCTTCCTGTACCATCCTGATTTTTTTCAAGAAATTGCTTTTGATTTCATGCTTTTTAGGATCTTTTTTTCCCCAAAATTTACACCATAGTTCATTATAGTTGGTAAAGAATTAAATATAAAATTTGCCTGCCTGCTCATAGTTTTCAAAATGTTGAATGAGAATCGTGGATTTTTTGCTCACCTCACTAAGTCAGGGGGATTTTGTGATACCCCTAGCGACTAGCGTGTACTTCAGCGTAGGGTTAAGTAGAAATCCATTCTCCCTTACTACATGACCGACATCAACCATATTGGTATATGCATGATTTATCTTTGCATGCTTTGGATGCTGTCTGTGACCTGCATTTTACACATGAATGACTTGTTTAGGTAGAATGGTCAAACTCCATTCCTGCTTACTGATCAGTCCCACATGAATTATACAATATGTATGATGCATCTTGGATTACCAGCTGCATTACATGCTATACATGCTATACATGATGTTAAGTGACCTACTTGGTAGAATGATTTAAGTTCATTTCCTCCTAGTGACATGTTCCCCATCAACCAAATTGCTATGCATGATACATTTTGGGATGAAAGCTTGTTGCAAGCTTTGAATGCTGTCTGTGACTAAAATTTTATGTATGAGCAACTTGGTTAGGGACCGACCATTTAACTTGAAGGGGGAGGGGGGGGGGCTATGGTTTTTTTCGAAAAAAATATTTTGGATCTGATTTTATGTGAAAAAAATATTTTGGCTGCCAAAACGATGAAAAAAAATTTTCTGAAGGAGGCTTTCTGCCCCAAAAAATAATGTTAATTTTGCAAAAAAATATTTCGTTGATACACGTGCAAAAATTAAGAAAAAGAAAGGAAATGGGGTAAATGTCAAGGAGACAACATCCCATATCCAGGTTAGAACGACCCAAAACAAAACATCTAGGGGGTCACCATATGGTCTTCAACACAGTGAGGAACCTCACACCATATAGTAAGCCCTAAATGGCCCCGAAAGGTAAAAAAGTGAATAAATCAATGGAAACAAACCACATCCAATAGCCCACATATCAAGAAACTAAAATTTTATAAGAAGACAAGGACAAGCCAATGACCAACATATTCCTGACTTGGGACAAGCGCAAAAATTGCGGTGGGGTTAAACTCGTTTTCTTGGATCCAAACCCTCCCCTTATGTGTGGTGAATGGCTAAAAATAAATACTCACAGTAAAAATCAAACTAGAAAAAAGTCCAACTTATCAAGACGAGTACCCTTACAATGAAGTACATAAAACATGAAGACAATACACACAGGTACTGTCCGGACAAATGCTCGCAGTTACTGACAGCTAGCTAAGGACATAATTTCCGTTGACTATGATATCAAGCCTTCTTACATATGAAATTTCAATTGAAATACTTCTAAATAGATTTAGTATAACAACATCATCAATTATGAAAGAAGAACATGATATTGTGCAATGCCAAATACTGCCAATATGAAAAATTGTTTAAATTTAGTTATGGTGTAAAGGAGATGATCAATATTTTTGCCAACAAAAACCAGAAGTAAAGATTTAACAACAATGCTGTAATTATATCCTTTATGAATAAGTTTGTTCAACGGATTAATAAATAAATTTTTTCGCGTGAAACGCGAAAAAAAATTTCTGTCCAGAAAAAAAAACCATAACCCCGCTTCAGGTTAAATGGTCGGTCCCTTAGGTAGAAAGGTTGAAGTCCATTTCGGCTTACTGGCCTGTCCAACACCAACTATATTGGTATACATGAAGCATCTTTCTATGATAGCTGTAATGCATGCCTAAAAACCCGTCTGTGAAGTACATTTTAAGCATGGTCAACTCAGCTAAGTACTATGGTTGAAGTCTGTTTCCACTTACTTACATGTCTCACATCAACGATATTAGTAAGCATGATACATCTTGGGATGACAGCTGCAATGAAGGCTTTGAAAGTGGTCTGTTAAGTACATTTTACTGGACATGTGGAATTTGGTTAAGTAGAATGGTTAAAGTCCATTCCGGCTAACAGTTAAACTGACATGTCCCACATCAATCATTTTGGTATTTGTGATGCATTATGGGATGACAGCTGCAATGCATGCTTTGGATGTTATTTTAAATGGCATTTTACATATGAGTGACTTGATTACTTAGGTAGAATGGTTAAAGTACATTCCCACTTATGGATAGGTAGATTATGGTTAAAGTCCATTCCCACTTAGACATGTCCCACATCAGCCATATTGGTATACATGATGCATTATTGGATAACAGTTGCAATGTATGCTTCAGATGGTGTCTGTGATGTACTAGTACATATTACAAATTTACAATTGCGCAGACTTAATTAAAAACTTTCATTAGATCCAGACACAATAGTGGCATCATAAAATAGTAACCATCCAATCACAATGAGATAATCCAAAGCAAACTTATATGGTAGTTATGAGGGAGGAATTATATGGTAGTAGACCGAATTCTTCTGCCTCTATGGTGCAAACAATAAATAGGTAATAATTGCACCATAGAGGCAGAAGAATTCGGTCTATGGTAGTTGACCAATGACTGAAAAAGATCAAATAATATTCATAAGAGGACAGATACAAGCCTAAACAGCTATTATATTTGTTTGCATAACTCCTACATGTACAGTTTTAAGGGTGAAAGTTATGTAAATTTATCAAAAATTCAAAATTTAGATTTTACTAATAATTTTTTAGAATTATGCCAACAGGATACATTAATTAACTCCTACTACTTCTTCTAAGAATTAAGTAGATTAAACTCATCAAGGATGTCGGAGTGTTTGTGGTGAGGATTTAAATTTTTATAGAATTTTTCTTAATTATCAGTTTCTGGAAACTTAACCCCTTTGGTATAAATTAATAGTTCTAACTGCCTTTTGCTTTTTTTTGTCTGCTTGATATATTTTGAATTAATGTTGTAAATGTTAAATATATCTTATTTCAACCAATCTTTTTATTGCAAGCAACACTGGTTCACAGTCATTTTTCAAACCTCCAAATTAATCACACCTTTTAATCATTCCTAAACATACAAGGGGATGATACCATTTTTGAGATTGGTAATTTTTATACGACTGCAAAAAAATTTTTGATGTCATATATTGGTACGAGACTGGCGTCGTCGTCAACGACGGTGGTGTCAGCGTCTGTAGACACTTCGTTTCCATGCGATAACTTAAGTTCTGAACAACCAATCCTCGTGAAATTTTAACACAATGTTCTTTGTCCTAAAGGGAAGGCTGGGATTGGTTTTGGGTATTGTAGCCCTGCCTGTTTCTAAAAAAAGGACAAAAAAGGGCCAAATTGGGTGTCTTCATATTTATTATTAATCATATTTTTATGGGGTTTCTCTCAGTGTGCTCCTTATTAAATTCCCAATCAGTAGTATGTAACAAATTTCACATCGCATGTACCGTTCATGAGATAAATGGGGTCCTAACGGGGAATCTCAAAAATTTTATTTTTTTTTATTTTGAGTCCGATTTTGATGCATTTTTTTTCTCAGTGGATTCCTTATAAAAAATTAATGCAGCTCTCAACTATTAGTTTTTTACTGACTTGTTTCCAGCTATGAGGGGCCGAACAGGGCCAAAATTGCAAATTTGCAAATAACCTAAAATTTTTATTTTTCATCGGATTTCGATGGCATTTTTTTTTTGGATTCCTCTTGATATAAGCTTTCGGTGGTATGACAATGGATTTGGCGTATAGCTCTTACCGTTTCCAAGCTATAAAGGGTTCAAAGGGGTCAGAATTGCAAATTTGCAGATGACCTAAATTTTTAGCTCACCTGGCCTAAAAGGTCAAGTGAGCTTTTGCCATCACTTTGCGTCCATTGTCCGTCCATCGTCCATCAGTTCGTCCGTTGTCCGTCCGTCAACAATTTCAAAAATCTTCTCCTCTGAAACTGCTGGATGAATTGTAACCAAACTGATGGCCTGAATCATCACCAGGGTATGCAGTTTAAAAATTGTGTTCAATTAGTCCGTAGATCAAACAAGATGGCTGCTGTTACTAAAAATAGAACATAGGGGTAAATTGCTGTTTTTTGCGAATAACTCGAAAATCGTTACAGATATCAAAAATCTGACATGGGGCTTAAAATGATCAGCATGGCAAGATCTACCTGCCCTGCAATTTTGAAGAAAATTCGAAAACGTGTCTTGGAGTTATTGCCCTTTTTCCGTAAAATTTTCAAAATTTTAACTTTATTAATTTTTTATCAGAAAAACTATAAGAGATAGAAGTCAACTTTAAATTGCAAAAATGTTCAGCATGTCAAGATCTACCCACCCTGAAATTTTGAAGAAAATCCAAAAACCCTTGTAGGAGTTATTGCCCTTTTTTCCCAGAATTTTCAAAAACGTCTTTTATTTCCAAAACTACAGAGGAATGTTAAGTGTAAATTGATAAAATGATTGCCATGCTGTGGAGACTTCAAAACTGGTGTTGAAAATTGTTCATTGACCGTCATTTTCAAAATGGTCGCCAAGAAAGGCGGGAAAATTCAGCATTGTCCGATTTCAATGAAATTTGGTTTCCAAATAGATATTGATGTCGCAACTTCAAAACTGATGTTAGAAATTGTTCGTTGACCACCATTTTCAAAATGGTTGCCAAAAAAGGCGGAAAAATTCAACATTGTCCAATTTCAATGAAATTAGGTTTCCAATTAGGTAATGATGTAGCAACTTCAAAACTGATGTTAAAAATTGTTCGTAAATGGCCGCCATTTTCAAAATGGTCACCAAAAAAGGCGGGCAAATTCAACATTGTCCGATCTCAATGAAATTTTGTTTCCAAATTGATATTGATGTTACAACTTCAAAATTGGTGTTGAAAATTGTTTTTTGAATGCCATTTTCAAATGGCTGCCAAAAGAGGCAGGAAAATTCAGTGTTGTTTGATTTCAATGAAATTTGGTTTCCAAATAGATATTGATGTTGCAACTTCAAAACTGATGTTGAAAGTTGTTCGTTGACTGCCATTTACAAAATGACGTCTGGACTTCAAAACTGGTGTCGAAAGTTGTCCTTTAAGCAAGAACAATTTTTGTCAAAAAAGCCTAACAAAGAAATATAGTAAAACATGATTAGACTTTAAATACAGTTCAAGATATTGGTGGTGTTCAAGCTATGAAAGTTTGAGAGACTGAAGAACAACTGTATAACTTAAAATGTTACCTTGATTGTGGCAACTGAAAGCCACTGAGTGATACAGGCTCCTGTGAGCCTCTGGTTTTATTTTTATGCCCCGCCTACGATAGTAGGGGGGCATATAGTGTTCGGGTTGTCTGTCCGTCCGTCCTTCTGTTTGTCCGTTCATCCGTCCCAAGCTAGGTTTACCTTCAGGTTTAAGTTTTTTTTCTGGGAAGGATGTATGCTATTATCATGAAACTTTATATGAATACACATTAGCATCTAATTAAACAAAAATCATAATAAAATTTTACCCATACTACCAACTTCATGCTTCACTGATCACGGGAAAAAAGTGTGATAGTATGAGGTTTATACCCACAGGTTGAAGTTTTTTTTCTGTGAAGGATGTATACTATTATCATTAAACTTTACATAAATACACATTAGCATCTAATTAAACAAAAATCATAATAAAACTTTACCCATGCTTCACTGATCACATGGAAAAAGTGTGATAGTATGAGGTTTACTGACCTATTGAAGTTTTTTTTGTGAAGGATCTATGCTATTATCATTTAACTTTACATAAATACACATAGCATCTAATTAAACAAATATCATAATAAAAATTTATCCATGCTTCCAACTTCATGCTTCAGTGATCATGGAAAAAAGGGGTGTATGTATGAGGTTTTACCTCAGTTTGAAGTTTTTTCTCTGAAGGATGTATGCTATTATCATTACACTTTATATAGATACTCATTAGGATATAAATAAATAAAAGATATTATAAATATTTACCAATGTAACCAACTTCATGCTTCACTGGTCATGGAAAAGGGGGGATAGTTTAAAGAAGGATGTATGCTATTATCATTGAATTTTATTAAATACCTATTAGTCGATAATCAAACTCAAATCATAATAAGAATATTTCCATGAAATCAACTTCATGCTTTACTGGTCACGAAATATACCATTCTTCAAAAGAGTTGTGAGGCGGGGCATTGTGTCTGTTAGACACATATTCTTGTTCATCAGATTTTGATGGGATTTTTTTCTTTGGATTCCTCTTGATATAAGCTTTTGGTTGCATGTCAACGGATTTGGGGTAGCTCGACCGTTTCCTAACTATAAGGGGTCAAAGGGGCCAAAATTGCATTTTTGTCTCGCCTGCGACGAAAGTCGCTGAAGGCGAGACATAGGTATAGCAATCCGGCGACGGCGACGGCGACGGCGAAGGCGACGGCGGCGGCGGCGTAAACTTTTTTCTAAAACCTTCATAACTTTTCAAGGGTAATACATACAAACATCATCTTTGGTCCACAGCACCACCAAGTGATGACCTTTCCAGCAGCATATATTTTAGATGACCTTGACCTTGTTTTCATGGTTCAATAAGCACATAAACATTGCGACATAGTTTCACATTCAAGTCCTTTTCTCAGTAACTGT